>JAXQQM020083781.1:0-205564 GCA_034641835.2 Pinus albicaulis
TTTGTGACCAGCAACAACCCCCCTTTTATTTAATATTAGTAATAATACTAAATAAAAGAGGACCCTTAGTTAAAAATCCAAAAAAATCAATTAGGATTTGTTTGCCTTTTAAAATAAAACTTTCTATCATAAACCTATAGAAATCCCTTTGAAAGAATATTAAGAAACTCTTAAGTTTATGATAGATTATAATAATATTGCTCTTTAAACAAGATAGCGCATCAATAACAAAACGGTACATATCTTTTATAAAACGCATTGGTCGCAGATCGCATAGCGCAGAAAACAGAAATAATTAATGAATATCTTTTGCGCTCTTTTTAATTGTGCGCTTTTGCGATTTTGCGATATGCGCTTTGCGCTATTGCGCAATTTCCGCTTTTGCGCTATTTTCATAACTGCGATGAATTCATTTTGCGATATTGCGACATTGCGATATTGCGATATTGCGCAGCAAATCGCAGATCGCAATGTCGCAGATTCACGTAGGCGCGCTATCCCAAGGCAATCTTCCCATATGTCAAATCTGTTATGCGCTTTAATGATTAAATTAAATGATTGGATTGATTATTAATGGTAAATGAGATTGTGTTTGGATTGAAAGTCGTTTCACAATTAAAATATTATATTTCATCCGCTTTCACATTTGTAACAGTCTCATCACCTTTCTTATGCCATTACTCTCATTTACTTGTAAAACGCAGGCACGAAGGAGAAAACGTCTATACAAAGCTTTCGCTAAACACTATGGGTAAAAAGGAGAAAAGCTCGAGTTCTGAAAACAAAGAAATGGCTTCGCTGTATGCAGACACCGCTTGTAATAAGGATGCCGGTATATCCACTTGGGAAGGAATGTATAATCTGCTAGAGGAAGAAAACCCTGTGGTGATGAAAGTTGTAGCTACAGCAGGTTCCAGTAATACGTCTGAGGCAACCCTTAGGGAACTGGCTTGCTCATTTCTGCATAGAATAGCGACAAGGCCAAGGATTCTCCCGTATACGGACATGGTAAAATGGGTGCTGGACAACACTGATATTTCAGACAGGCAATTCAGAACTCCATCTGAAGAGCTAATCGGGTCATTTACCACAGAAGATATGAGATTAATGTATAAGTTGCCAGAACCTCAGGCGACTTACAACAAACAATTCATGGAATATTTTGCCAGAGAACATGCAAATTTGGCAAAATGCACAAAGGAGTGGACCAAAAGAAGTGAACCATTGAAGAAAAACAAACAAGGTATGTACAGCACGGGTTCACTTACCTCTCCTTATTGTTTTACTGCTGCCATGTTATGCAGGCTTTTTGGAAAGCCTGACATAAATATGATCCTACCCGAATGGCTTCCTTTGTTGAATGCGGCTGTTAATTCTACAATTATAGACTGGGCCAAAATCCTATCTGATAATTTGACCACTGCTATTTTTCACTACCGGTCTAAACGAAATGTTTCTCAGTGGGTTTATTCGCCTTTTTATTTGTCTGCTTATGTCATGGACGCCATCTGCTATGTCTCTAAATTCCCTGTGATGGGATGGAAATGGACTATCCACGATCCTTTGCCCATTCATGTGTACCATAAAGAACTGTGGGAGTCTAAGTTTGTTCCCCATTTTTACCAAATTTGTCATGGAATAATGCTGCCATTGTACAGAACATTGTATAATAAGGATGCCTCAAGGTTATCCTCAGAAACAGAGGTTGATATTCTCCCCGTCGCGATATGGTTTGGAGAAGAATTGTTCACTTATATTAGGGTTTTTGGAAGTTATGCTTCTCCCCATGTGTTACCCCTATATGTTCCAGATAGGCTTGTAGCTCGGGAAATTGCTTATCAGACCTGTGGCCAGGGAGGTATAGCAAAAGATTTAAAAGAGAAGAAAAAGGGAATTTGGCCACAATTTCCCGTAAAATGTGGAACATTTTCACTGTTTGATATTGGTCATGCATTTCAAGAGATAGGCAACATTACATGCCTACAGTTGTTCAAATTTTCGAGAAGGTTATTCGACCCAAATGATATTGTTAAGAATTTTACCAATGCAATCAAAGTAAGGGAATTTTCCGGGGAACAGGATCTTTTTGATGATATGTTCCAAGAAAGAAATTCATTCAAAGAAGTTTTGAATTCAGCTCAAGCGCAGCTATCTCCAGAGGAATTTCAGGAATTCAAGCTTTACAGAGAAAGAAGACTAATTCCTATTCCTTTGGATAATCTACGCTTAGAGCCTGCAAGGGAGCAAACTCCTAGTGTTAGTCTTAACGGCAGTTCAAGTACAGGTAAATCCAAATCAAAATCTGACAGAGATTCTAAACACTCCAATAAGTCTAAAGAAAAGGAAGATAAAATGGAAGAATCCATTAAAGATTCTGCACAATCTAAAGAACTTACTCAACAACAAATTTTGACTTCTCAACAGACAAATCCTCCTCCAACCAATGTACAGCAACAACCAGTCACCATTGAGTTAGACAAAGAATGGGAAACCTTTAACCAATTGATTAATGTAGAAGGACAGAATGTACAAACCCCTGTCCAGACAACCAAAGTTTTGAACACGGGAACAAGCAGCACAGTCACAGTGACAGAGCACATACCAATCACACCCTCCTCTGAAATTGTACTTAATGTAGAGGACATTCCTCCTCTAGATGTATTCTACAGCCCAAAATACAAAGCAGTAGTGAAGAGATAGAGGAAAAAGAGAAAATTAGAAAGTGCAATTGCTACTGAAGCAGAACAAGTAGATGTTTTGTGGAAAGATCCTGCCACAGAACCTACTCATAATCTCACTAAGTTATCTCAAATGACAGGAGCTTATGCTTCCGCAACAATTGATAAAGCATTTGAGATACAACTTTTGTTGAATGAAAAAGAAGAACAGGTAAAAGCTCTGCAACAGCAATTGCAACAGGTACAGGCCAATAAGGAAGCACAATTGAAACTTGAAGAGTTACAACAACAACTTCAAGAAATGCAAATAGGACATCAAAAAAGCTTGGCTGATAAAGACAAACAAATACAGATTATCCAAGATTAGCATAAAGATGATCCTAAGCTTCCAGAATTCATTTCAGAAACTATCTCTTTAAACAATCAACTACTGCAACAAGAGGAAGTTTTCTGCCAAAAAATCTTGCAATGGAATTCTTTGTGCCAAGAGAGCGATAAAATCACAAATCATGTCATAGATTTACGAAATGATTATAATTTGATTAATGAAAAGATCAATGATTATCTGGCATGGCAAAAGACAGAAGAAGGCAGAAAAGCTGGTGCACCCATCATTAATGAAAACCATAAAGAAATACTGTTCAATAACTGGGATGCACAAATCAGAAGGGTAGAAAAGGCAGCAGAGGAGGCGGCTACAGTAGCAAACACTCTCACTGATTGTGTAAATGACAATTTACACAAAGCTAATTTGATCCCAGAAACTGTTCTAGGATATCTCCCACATGCAAATCAACTGCAAACAGAATGGAGGCAAAAGGTAGAAGAAAGAGCAAAATCCATCCAAGGGCTGACAAGATTGAATTGGTACTCATACTGGATGTACTTGGTGAAGCCACACAGTCAGCACAATGCACTCAATTGTATCATCAATGCTACAGAGAATATTGCTCCTACGCTTGCCGACTCTGTCTTCTCAGGACAATTGAATTCTGAAGTCGGTCAACCGCATCTTCTCAAAACTATGCTAGATGCCTGCAAGATTAAAGATCAAGTTCATAGATAGATAGATTTAGTTTTAATTTCACTGTATTTTAGCCTAGGAAAAGGACGGTCATTGAACCGAATCCTTAATTTTTGTAATAAACTATTTTTAGATTTATCTAAGTAGTATTTAAACCTCTCTCATGCATTTAGAGAGGGGTCCTGGATATTAATATTTTTGGACTTGGAGATTTCATTTCTGTACTCCATTGTCTTATATATTTTTTAAAGGATCACATCTGGTGATTTTCATTGGAAATTATCTTTGAAGTGTTGCATTTCTGTACCTTCAGACCCAGTTTTGCATCCTTAGTTGGATGAAACCAACAGGATGCATAAGTCATCAAGATGAACAGGAGTATTTCTATCCATTTCATGAAGTGATTTCTTTGTCTTGATATTCGTTTTAAATCTGTGTGTTTATGTATGTATTTGTTTTCTAGCACTTCTTTCATATATCATTGCAGTGCCAGGTGAGAACGTTGTTTTATAATTATATAGATGGTATACAATGATGAATGCAATATGCTAATACAACTCTGTTTAATTTCTTAAACAGAGTTATCTTTATTCATTTCTGCACATTTCAGTTTAAATAATAATACATTTTCATGATTATTGTTAAATTGGTACAATCTTAAGTTTTATTCACATATAATTACCTGGGTTATTGTTAGAATTTCTTCATCAGCATTCAGTTTAATTAGATAGTTTTATTTCAGTTAATTTAGTCCCATTTCCACCCATCCAAATCAACCCATCACCAACCCATTTAGTTATAAGGAAACTGGTCCTTTAAATCCAGTCGGAGCCACCATACCAAATGGAAAAGGAGTTGTTCCTTTTATATATCATTTTTTAGTATAATTGAAACGTTATTTTTCATAGTTACATGTAAATGGTATACAATGATGAATGCAATATGTTTATATAACTCTGTTTAATTTCTTAAACAAAGTTATCTTTATTTGTTTCTGCATATTTCAATTTAATTAATAATACATTTTCATGGTTATTGTTGAATTGAAACAATCTTAAGTTGTATTCACATATAGCTACCCGGGTTAGTATTAGAGTTTCTTTATCAGTATTTAGCTTAAATTAGATAGTTTTATTTCAGTTAGTTTAGTCCCATTTCCACCCATCCAATCCAATGCATTTAGTTACAAGGAAACTGGTCCTTTAAATCCAGTCGGAGCCACCACACCAAACGGAAAAGGAGCTGTCTTAAGGTCTCGACCGGGTGGTTTTCCCCGATGTTTGAAGCAGAGATTTTCTAGGCTTCAACATTTTTGGCGCTAGAAGGAGGGTCTGAGCTATGAATGGCAAGTAAATCTTTATCCAAAAGCCATTCTGAGAGCAAAAAACCCTCATTAACTTCTTCAATTTCTTCTGAAATTCAAAATCCTAGAGAAGAAATTGCAGAAAATATTCAGACACCCACTACCAAAATCTCAAAACATTCAGACAATCAACATCCTGAGTCTCCTGAAGTTCAAGATCTAATTCATAAATTGAAAGGATTCTCATTATCTCTTGAAGAGTCTGAAATATCTGAAGGTAGTGTAACTTCAAAATTTGTTTCTTCCAAACCGCTTACTAGGCTTCAAAGTGAAAAACTTGGTATTTCTCCCAAAGAATTCCCTTTACCTAGTAGAGTTAAGACAAGAAAAACACAATCGGAATCAGTAAGTTCAACCTCTAATATTCAAATATCTGTTTCGGAAATCTCAACCCAACAAAGTACAGTTGTTTCATGATCATCTCTTCAGTCATCATCTCCACAAGCATCTTCTCCTCAATTCTCATCAATCTCAACATCATCCATTCCAACCACTTCTATTCAAATACCACTAGTTTCTACTATCCCTCCAATAGTCGTTCCAATAATGGCACAGAGACCATGGTCTACTCCAGGAGCATTCAACATGGCTGCACCTTTACATGATTTACCAGACAATCCTGGAAAATGGCTTCCAAAGTTTAGCCCAGATCTTAACATTCAAGCTGAAGAACATATCAATAATTTTATGCTAGCTATTAATTTGAATGGAGTCATACATGAAGATGTTGTAGTTAGATTATTCCCTTATACTCTCCAGGGAGTAGCAGGATCATGGTACTTTTCATTACCATCAGGATCCATAACAAGTTGGGACATTTTTGCAGATCATTTTTTGACCAAATTTGGAGATGATCGATCAATTGCAACTTTACTCAATGATCTCTCAAATTTGAAGATAGAACCCAAGGAACCTATAAAAGAATTCAATGCCAGATTCAACAAACTCTTGAACAAAATTCATACAGATTCACAACCCAGTGAACAAGTCAGAATTGAATGGTATATAACTGCCTTACCCTCAAACATAGCAATTTTCGTAGACAGAGCTGCAAAGCCTACATTGGCTGAGAATATGAAAGAAGCTATTGCAGTAGAAAAACGTATCACTTCTCTCGAAAAGAAAAATGCTATTGAAGAAAGGAAATCAAAGAAGGTCAGCTTCAGAGATGATTCAAAGAAAAAGACCAAAGATCCATATGACATGGAAGGTTTACAGAAAGTTCTTAAAACCATGTCAAATGAAATGGTTGAAATTAAAAAACAAGTGGCTGAAACTTCTACCAAGAAACCATTCCGAAATTTCAAAAGAAACCAAGTTGAATCTAAACCTCCTAATGTAATCTCTAATGCAGAATCAGAAGAAGAGGAAGAAGAAGAAGATACATCTATAATATCAGATCAAGAAGACGAAAATGAAGAAATAGCTGAATTAAATGGAATCTGGGATTTTATTCTCCCTAATTCTGATAGTGAAGAAGCTATGCCTGTAAGTACTAGGAGTAAATCTACAGCAGAACCAGTGCAAACAGTTCCTAAAAAGAAAATTACAACTCCAAGTACCAAAGACAAACCCATTGTGAGGAAAACTTCTCCATTACCTACTCAAAATCAGCCATCTTCTTCTAATCCTCTCACATCAACAGCGAAAACTTTAGTAGTGTCAGATCCTATGGAATACAATATTGTTGAAGACATGAAAAATATTAAAGCCAACATTTCCTTACATGAACTCAGCAAACTGAAACACCAGCAAAAGTTGCTATTGAAAGAATTAAACGCTACACCAATTGCTCCTTTACCAAGCGGTATAGTTGCAAAAGCAGCAAGAGGAACTGGTAAGCCACCAGATAAGGTAGATGCTACTGATACCGTGCTCATTGGGGAAAGTCAAATTCTCAAACTCCTCCTTTTCTTTTGACTTATGAGATGTACAATAAAAATCTGCACAATTGTTTGATTGATTCTAGAGCTTCCTCCAATATAATGCCTACTTCTGTCTGTGCTAAATTGAATATTGAACCACAGAAATCAGCAGTTCATATCGTTCAGTTGGATCGCTCTAAAGTCCAAGTGGTAGGAGAAATTAATTCAGTTACTATCAGATTAGCCTCAGATCCTAGGATTTTCCAAAGAATTGATATTCTAATTGATGATATTCCTGAATTCTATGGATTAATCTTGAGCAGGGACTGGTCTGCGAAACTTAACGGTTATATCTCAACCGATTATTCACACATGTGGCTTCCCTACAAAGGGAAACCAAATCAAATCACAATTGAACGAGAAAAACATATGATGCACACTGTCACTGAATTTGAACAACCTAATGAACCTGTAGCATTCAACAACAATATTCTTGGAGGTTATTCTGCTGAATCATTTCTTGGAAATTTCAAAGCTCCTCAATCACCTTTTTCTGTAAATACTTTTTTTTCTCAGATAGAAATTTTTTCACAATCTGATACTTCCAGAATTGTAAATATTTCGGATGTAATTGTAGATAAGCCAATAGATAAGCCTTTATTTTGGTCATTATATTTTGATGGATCAAAATCTAGTGATGGAGCTGGAGCTGGATGCATCCTAATTGATCCAAATGGGGAGAAAACCATGCTGTCATGTAGATTAGAATTTGAGTGTACTAACAATACTGCAGAATATGAAGCCTTGGTTCAAGGACTTTATAAAGCTATAGGGTTAGATGTTAAATACTTGAAAGTTTTTGGTGATTCCGAAATTGTCATTAAACAAGTTAGGAATACTATTCATTGCCTTTCAGGACATCTTAAACACTATCAAACCCTAGTGCAAGACCTCACCACTCATTTTTTAGCATTCAATATTTCTCCTATTCCTAGGAATCAGAATACATCAGCTGACTTGTTAGCTAATGTTGCATCTAAACTCTTACCAGCTGAAGATTGCAGTCCTGATAGGTTTTCTGTAGAATTGATTTTTCGTCCATCAGTCCCAGATAATGTTACAAATTGGAGAGTATTCTATCATGATCAAGATATTCTAAATTTCATGACTTCAAAGAAATCATATGATGAGAAAATTATTGACGAAGATGATCATGATTTACAAATTGCTTCAAAAGGTAATGAAAACCCCATTCCAAAATCTGTTGTTAAATTAGAGGATTTATATGACATAAGAGACAGATTCAAGAAAGTTGTTAATACAAAACTTCAAAGTTCCACTTTGAAGTTTGAATTAGTAAATCTTGGTTCTGATTCTAAACCTCAAAACGTTAACTTATGACTCAATTTAACACCGGAGGAAAGGAATGCATTCATTAAACTGCTGAACAAGTATAAAAACGTTTTTGCTTGGAATTACGATGATTTAAAAACATATGATACTTCGATTATTCAACATACAATTCCAATGCTTCCTGATATTAAACCTGTTCAACAAAAGTTGAGAAAGATCCATCCAAATCTCGAAAGTCAAATCAAATCAGAACTTAATAAACTTTTGAAAGCCAAAATCATTTTTCCAGTCAGGCACTCTAATTGGGTTTCCAATATGGTACCTGTAAGGAAGAAGAATGGTGATATAAGAATCTGTATTGATTTCAGAAATTTAAACAAGGCATCTTTAAAAGACAATTTCCCATTGCCAACCATGGAACAGATACTTCAAAAGGTAGTTGGTTCTGAACTTATGTCTTTTCTCGATGGATTTTCAGGCTATAATCAAGTTTTAGTTCACCCAGATGACAGATTGAAAACAACTTTCAGAACAAAATGGGGAACTTATGCTTATCAGAAAATGCCTTTTGGTCTAATAAACGCAGGAGCAACTTTTCAAAGAGCCATGGACATAGCATTCAAAGTTCTGATCAATAAATCAATTGTTGTTTATCTTGATGACATAACAGTATTTTCAAAAAAGAGAGCCAATCATCTACATGATTTAAAACAAATATTTGGAAGATGTAGAAAGTTTGGTATCTCCTTAAATCCCAAGAAATCTTTCTTTGCTTTAGATGAAGGAAAACTCTTAGGATTTGTTGTGTCAAAAGATGGTATATATATTGATCCAGATAGAGTGAAAGAAATTTCTGATATTTCTTTACCACATAACAAAAAATCCATGCAATCATTTCTTGGACAAATCAATTTTGTTAAAAGGTTTATTCCTGATTTTTCTTTAATTGTTTTACCTATGCAAAATATGATCAAGAAGAATTCAATATTCAGATGGACGCATAAAGAAAAAGAAGCTTTTGATTCAATCAAACAAGCGATCATTAATGCACTAGCATTGAATACCCCAGATTTTTCTAAAGATTTTACTTTGTATACTCTGGCCAGTGAAACATCTTATGCAGCCGTTTTAACACAACTCAATGATCAAGAAATCGAAGCATCAATTTCCTTCTTTAGCTCAAATCTGCAAGGAGCTGAGCTTAATTATTCCGATGTTGAAAAACAAGCCTTTGCTGTGTTTAAATCAATCAAACATTTCAGACCTTTTCTCTTGAAGACACATACAAAAATCATTGTCCCATTCTCTGCAGTGAGGCAATTATTAATTCAAAAAGAAGTAGGAGAAAAGAGAGCTAACTGGGTAACGACCTTACAAGAGTATGATATTGATATTAAACCAGCTAAGATTGTTAGAGGACAAGGTTTTTGCAGATTATTGGCAGGAGCTCATAACATACCAGAAAATCAAGATTCAAATCAAGATATTCAAGTAAGTCAGATAAGTGTTACAAATTCCGGATCTCAGTATGCTGATCTTATCTATTACTTGAAAAATGGGTATGCTCCTTCTAATCTTAGCTATAAGAGTAAACACGCTTTAAGGTTAAAGGCTATTAAATACCAGATCATTGATAATGTGTTATTTAGAAAAAATTATGATTCAATTTTATTAAGATGTTTGGAAAAGACTGAAGCTGAAAAGGTTTTGCAGGAATTGCATGATGGACCAGCAGGAGGTCATTTTGGAGGTGATACCACGGCTCACAAAATAATTCGCGCTGGTTATTACTGGCCTACCCTTTATAAAGATACGCATGATTACGTAAGGAAGTGCCAAATTTGTCAAACTGCAAGTGGAAGACAAAGGAAACCAACTTTTCCTTTGCAACCAGTAACTATTGAGCAACCATTCGAACAATGGGGGCTTGACATTATTGGTGAAATAGTACCTCATTCTTCCAAGCAGCACAAGTACATCCTTACTGCAACTGATTACTTTACGAAATGGGTAGAGGCAATCCCGTTAAAGGTAGCCAATTCTGATGCAATTATTGATTTCATAGATCAATTCATCATAACCAGGTTTGGTGTACCTCAAGCTCTTGTTTTTGATAATGCATCTTACTTCTCTGGAAATAGTTTAATTGAATTTGCAGTCAAAAGAGGTTTTAAATTAAAATATTTAGCAAATTATTATCCACAAGGTAATGGTTTGGCTGAATCCACTAATAAAAACCTTATCAAAATCATTAAAAGGACTGTTGATCAAAATCAAAAGAATTGGCACAAATATTTAATCTTTGCGTTATGGGCTGATCGTATCACTGAAAAAGCTTCAATAGGGACTTCACCTTTCAATCTGGTTTATGGAAAAGAAGCTGTGATACCATCAAACTTAACACTTCCATCATTAACCCTAGTGCAATTTATTGAAGAAAATCCTTCATCATCCATTCAATTGAGATATGATCAAATCCTTAAATTAGAAGAAGATAGGGATAAAGCAAAAATTACTCATGAAAAACATCAACAGCTTGTAAAATCTTCTTTTGATGCAAGTTCTACAGGCTCAAAAATTTTGTCAATTGGTGATCTCGTTTTGAAATGGGATAAAGCACACGAAGAAAAAGGTAAACATACCAAATTTCAGAAAATGTGGCTGGGACCATTTCAGATCGTTGACAAGATAAGCTCAAATACATTTATACTCCAAGATCTAACAGGTAAGAGAGAGTCTCTTCCTGTAAATGGGATTATCTTGAAGAAATTCTTTTTATAAGGAGGTAACCCCTTCTTAAACTGTACATATTTCTTTCTGCAAAAGTTTTTGATTATTTTTTGTTTTTTACAAATAAAGGTTGTTTATGAGTCTCTGATTGACTATTTACTATTTAAGAAAATTTCTTCGGAAATATTATAAATATTTATTTTGTGTAAATAATTTTTTTTAAAGTAATGATCACAGTTTTTGAATAGTTTAAAATAAGATGTTAAACTTTGAAAAGATTATTTCAATCATTTACATGATCTTTTGAAAACTTGAAGAAAATGTAAAGCATTATAAAGTTTATTAAGCAGAGAAAGGTTATCTATCAAAGTATAGATTTTTTTCAAAGTTTTGGAATTCAAAAAAAAAAAACTCTAAAAATTGTCATCCATTGATTCTTAAGGATAAAACTATTTCACCCCATCCATTTAAGTTGTGATTTTTTAGAATGTAATTCTAAGAAATTATATGAAAATTTTAAGAGATAAGAGGTCTCATCACGAGCCTGCTTACCATGTTCATAAGAAGTAATAAAACTGACATTACCAATACTGCATACCAAAACAGGGTAATGGCTTATAAATATAAGACAAGGGGTCTCATCACGAGCCAGCTTGTTCAGTTTAATTATAACTAGTGAATGACATTGTTATTAACTGGCTGCCAAACTAGAACAATGGCTCTTAAGAATAAAAATAAAATAAAAGACAAAAACATGAGATAATAGGTCTTATGAATTTATCTTTTAAAAAGTCATAATTTTAATTGGATGGGACAATGAATGGTTAATGGTTTAAAGGTAACCCTGTCGAGACTATGAACGTTTGCTGGCAGCAGAGGAAATACCTATGGCAATAGAGTATATTATAAAACCAAAACTTGGAGAGATCCATTTACTTCATTATTAACACCAATCAAAGCTTGATATAACCCAAAATGTTTTTATTTCTTAAGGAATTAGATAGAAATTATGAAATGATTTTTATTTTTCTTTTTCATAGCAGCATTTTATTTGAATTATCCTAAGATAGTTTTCATTATCTTTAAAAACCTTTACTTACTAAAGATAGAATGTTCATTTTATTTTTCAGAGATAACTGTTTCTTTCAGTGAATCGCCAATTGTTGTGACCAGCAACAACCCCCCTTTTATTTATTATTAGTAATAATACTAAATAAATGGGGACCCTTAGTTAAAAATCCAAAAAAAATCAATTAGGATTTGTTTGCCTTTCAAATAAAACTTTCTATCATAAACTTATAGAAATCCCTTAGAAAGAATATTTAGAAACACTTAAGTTTATGATAGATTATAATAAAATTGCTCTTGAAACAAGATAGCGCATCCATAACAAAATAGTATATATAAAACGCATTGATCGCAGATCGCATAGCGCAGAAAACAGAAATGATTAATAAATATCTTTTGCGCTCTTATCAATTCTGCGCTTTTGCGATTCTACGCTTTTTGTGATTCTGCACTTTTGCGATTTTGCGCTATTGCGCAATTTCCACTTTTGCGCTATTTTTATGACTGTGATGACTTCATTTTGTGATATTGTGACATTGCGATATTGCGATATTGCGCAGCAAATCGCAGATCGCAATGTCACAGATTCATGTAGGCGCGCTATCCCAAGGCAATCTTCCCATATGTCAAATCCGTTATGCGCTTTAAAGATTATATTAAATGATTGGATTGATTATTAATGTGAAAAGAGATTGTGTTTAGATTGAAAGTCGTTTCACAATTTAAATATTATATTTCATCCGCTTTCACATTCAAAATAGTCTCATCACCTTTCTTATATCATTACTCTCATTTATTCGTAAAACGCAGGCACGAAGGAGCAAACGACTATACAAAGCTTCCGCTAAACACTATGGGTAAGAAGGAGAAGAGCTCAAATTCTGAAAACAAAGAGATGGCTTCGCTATATGCAGACACCGCCTGTAACAAGGATGTCGGTATATCCACTTGGGAGGGAATGTATAATCTGTTAGAAGATGAAAACCCTGTGGTGATAAAAGTTGCAGCTACAGCAGGTTCAAAGAATACGTCCGAAGCAACCCTTAGAGACTTGGCTTGCTCATTTCTGCATAGAATAGCAGCCAGGCCAAGGATTCTCCCATATACAGACATGGTGAGATGGGTGCTGGATAGCATAGATATTTCAGACAGACAATTCAGAACTCCATCTGAAGAGTTAATCGGGTCATTCACCATAGAAGATCTGAGATTAATGTATAAGCTGCCAGAACCTCAGGCGACTTTCAACAAGCAATTTATGGAAGAGTTTTCCAAAGAACACTCAAATTTGGCAGAATGCACAAAGGAGTGGACCAAAAGAAGTGAACCATTGAAGAAGAACAAACAAGGTATGTACAGCACGGGTTCACTTACCTCTCCTTATTGTTTTATTGCTGCCATGTTATGCAGGCTTTTTGGAAAGCCTGACATAAATATGATATTACCCGAATGGCTTCCTTTGTTGAATGCGGCTGTTAATTCTACAATTGTAGATTGGGCCAAAATCCTATCTGATAATCTCACCACTGCTATTTTTCAATACCGGTCAAAACGAAATGTTTCTCAGCGGGTTTATCCGCCTTTTTATTTATCTGCTTATGTCATGGACGCCATCTGCTATGTCTCTAAATTCCCTATGATGGGCTGGAAATGGACTATCCACGACCCTTTGCCCATTCATGTGTATCATAAAGAACTATGGGAGTCTAAGTTTTTCCCCCATTTTTATCAAATTTGTCATGGAATAATGCTGCCATTGTACAGAACATTGTATAATAAGGATGCCCCAAGGTTATCCTCAGAAACAGAGGTTGATATTCTCCCCGTCGCGAGATGGTTTGGAGAAGAATTGTTCACCTATATTAGGGTTTTTTGAAGTTATGCTTCTCCCCATGTTTTACCCTTATATGTTCCAGATAGACTTGTAGCTCGGGAAATTGCTTATCAGACCTGTGGCCAGGGAGGTATAACAAAAGATTTAAAAGAGAAAAAAAAGGGCATTTGGCCACAATTTCCCATAAAATGTGGAACATTTTCACTGTTTGATATTGGTCATGCATTTCAAGAGATAGGCAACGTTACATGCCTACAACTGTTCAAATTCTCAAGAAGGTTATTTGACCAAAATGATATTGTTAAGAATTTTACCAATGCAATCAAAGTAAAGGAATTTGTCGGGGAGCAAGATCTTTTTGATGATATGTTCCAGGCAAGAAATTCATTCAAAGAGGTTTTGAATTCAGCTAAAGAGCAGCTATCTCCAGGGGATTTTCAGGAATTCAAGCTGTACAGAGAAAGGAGACTAATTCCTATTCCTTTGGATAATCTACGCTTAGAGCCCGCAAGGGAGAAAACTCCTAGTGTTAGTCTTAACGGCAGTTCAAGTACAGGTAAATCCAAATCAAAATCTGATAGAGATTCTGAACACTCCAGTAAGTCTAAAGAAAAGGAAGATAAAATGGAAGAATCCATTAAATATTCTGCACAATCTAAAGAGCTTACTCAACAGCAAATTTTGACTTCTCAACAAACAAATCCTCCTCCACCCAATGTACAACAACAGCCAGTCACCATTGAGTTAGATAAAGAATGGGAAACCTTTAATCAATTGATTAATGTAGAAGGACAGAATGTACAGACCCCTGTCCAAACAACCAAAGTTTTGAATGCAGGAACAAGCAGCACAGCCGTAGTAACAAAGCACATACCAATCACACCCTCCTCTGAAATTGTACTTAATGTAGAGGACATTCCTCCTCTGGATGTATTTTATAGCCCAAAATACAAAGCAGTAGCAAAGAGACAAAGAAAAAAGAGAAAAATAGAAAGTGCAATTGCTACCGAACCAGAACAAGTAGATGTTTTGTGGAAAGATCCTGCCACAGATCCTACTCATAATATCACTAAGTTATCTCAAATAACAGGAGCTTATGCTTCTACAACAATTGATAAAGCAGTTGAGACACAACTTTTGTTGGATGAAAAAGAAGAACAGATAAAGGCTCTGCAACAGCAATTGCAACAGGTACAGGCCAATCAGGAAGCACAATTAAAACTTGAAGAGTTACAACAACAACTTCAAGAAATCCAAGAACAGCATAAGGATGATCCTAAGCTTTCAGAATTCATTTCAGAAACCATCTCTTTGAACAATCAACTACTGCAACAAGACGAAGTTTTCTGCCAAAAAATATTACAATGGAATTCTTTGTGCCAAGAAAGCGATAGAATCACAAATCATGTCGTAGATTTACGAAATGATTATGATTTGATTAATGAAAAGATCAATGATTATCTAGCATGGAAAAAGACAGAAGAAGGCAGAAAAGCTGGTGCACCCATCATTAACGAGAACCATAAAGAAATATTGTTTAATAATTGGGATGCACAAATCAGAAGGGCAGAAAAGGCAGCAGAGGAGGCATCTACAACGGCAAACACTCTCACTGATTGTGTAAATGACAATTTACACAAAGCTAACTTGATTTCTGAAACTGTTCTAGGATATCTCCCACAGGCAAATCAACTGCAAACAGAATGGAGGCAAAAGGCAGAAGAAAGAGCAAAATCCATCCAAGGGCTGACAAGATTGAATTGGGACTCATACTGGATGTACTTGGTGAAGCCACACAGTCAGCATAGTGCGCTCAATTGTATCATCAATGCTACAGAGAAGATTGCTCCTACGCTTGCCGACTCTGTCTTTTCAGGACAGTTGAATTCTGAAGTCGGTCAACCGCATCTTCTCAAAACTATGCTGGATGCCTGCAAACTTAAAGATCAAGTTAATAGATAGATATATTTAGTTTTAATTTCACTGTATTTTAGCCTAGGAAAATGACGGTCATTAAACCGAATCCTTAATTTTTGTAATAAACTATTTTTAGAGTTAGTTAAGTAGTATTTAAACCCCTCTCATGCATTTAGAGAGGGGCCGTGGATCTTAATATTTTTGGACTTGGAGATTGCATTTCTGTACTCCATTATCTTATATATTTTTTGAAAAGGATCACATCTGGTGATTTTCATGTGGAATTATCTTTGAAGTGTTGCATTTCTGTACCTTGGAATTTGGTTTTGCATCATAGTTACTGGATAGAGTATCAGATTGCATTTGAAACTCTTCAAGATGAACAAGGTATTTCTATCTGTTCACGGTTGATCTCTTTTGTTTTATGATATTCATTTTAAAATTGCTATCATTTATATGTATATTGGTTTTCACAACGCTTCCTTTTATATATCATTTCTGAGTATAATTGAAATGTTATTTTTCATAGTTACATGTAAATGGTATACAATGATGAATGCAATATGTTTATATAACTCTGTTTAATTTCTTAAACAGAGTTATCTTTATTTGTTTCTGCATATTTCAATTTAATTGATAATACATTTTCATGGTTATTGTTGAATTGGAACAATCTTAAGTTGTATTCACATATAGCTACCCAGGTTAGTATTAGAGTTTCTTTATCAGTATTTAGCTTAAATTAGATAGTTTTATTTCAGTTAGTTTAGTCCCATTTCCACCCATCCAATCCAATCCATTTAGTTACAAGGAAACTGGTCCTTTAAATCTAGTCAGAGCCACCACACCAAACGGAAAAGGAGCTGTCTTAAGGTCCCGACCGGGTGGTTTTCCCCGATGTTTGAAGCAGAGATTTTCTAGGCTTCAACATCAAGGAAGTTGCCAGTTTCTTACGATATCATTACATTAAAAAAAGATTCCTTGGCATGCATAGAATCCTGGAAATGGCACAAGGCACTGAGGGAAAAGAAAGGATTCTCTGCATACCAAGAAATCTATTGTTAATGTTCTTGATAATGGAGCCAATTTGCAGTCAAGGAACTTACCAATTTCTTGAGCTATCGTTACACTAACAAAATATTCCTTGGCATTCAAAGAATGTGGAAATGGCACAAGGCATCGAGGGAAGGATTATGTGCATACCAAGAAATCTGTTATTAATGTTCTTGATAATGGAACCAATTTGCAGTCAAGGAAGTTTCCAATTTCTTGCTCTATCATTACATTAAAAAAATATTCATGTGATGAAGAAACATCTTACCTCCAAGTCAAAACTTAGAGGTATTTCATTTAGCAAGGGAGTTGGTTCTCTAATTGAATTTAATTGTTTAATTAAATGTATTTTCCTATGTTTTTTTTATAATTCTTATATAAGTAAGTTAAGATGAAATCGAATCTTCTCTTTGAGTATATTTTGAGAATGCTTGAATCGCGTTAGAGAGATTTTGGGATCAGTTGGATCTCTTGAGAAATATGTGGCTCTAAAGGATCCTAAAGATAGGAGTTTGTTGATGATTCTATGAATCTAAAGCTCATTATGGTTTCAAAATCCTTTGTATAATTATGTAGTCTAAGAGAAAAGCATGTAATTGAGGCTTGTGAAAAAAGAGGAGACTTGAGAGATTCAATGTGGATGCTAAGTCCAGCCAAATAAGAGGCCTATCACAAGTGAATCATACATAGTGGCCTTATGTGTAATTACTATGTACAACTGTGTGAGAAATTAATTAATATAATAAGGAACACTTTGTTTCAAGTGTTGGTGGATCGATCAATTCTAAAGGCCTTTGTTTACATTGTGCAATAAAATCTATGTAATTATAACTAATTGGTGTGGATATGAATCTCTTTCATAGTGTGCAAGTGAACCCTGTAAATCATATTTAAATGCATATGTGTTGCAAGCCTTTTACATTAAAGATTAGGAGGGATTTCACTTAGAGTAAGTGTGTAAGAAGTACACATAGGTTTCAGAATCCATTAGAAAAAACTCAATAGAGAGGGAGGGAGCAGCGTTGGAATGCAATGATCAAGGCATTGATCATTTATCAAATTGTGTGATCAACAATCCAAATGATCATGTAGAATCAAGGTGCAGTGGAAACATAGAGATCTAGAAATCATGAAAAAATCAAAGACTTCATGAATATGCAATCTAGTTTAGCACAGGTTGCATGGGAAGGTTTGCATATAAAAATTTTTCAAAGGTTTTGAGAAAAACTAAAATTTTTGTTTGTGTGCATGGGAATGGTTTTGTGGAAAACTAAAACCAAATTTTGCATGCCACTTCTTATTGTGTTTGTGTGTACTTATTATTGGTCTCTACAAGGTTGAGCTCATTATATATCTTCACAAGAATACTCTAGTACAAGGACATGTTGTTTAAACTTTTCACTCATGCTATTTAGTATCCACTTGTTGTACCACAAAGTATGGTTTGACTCTCTGGCTTAAATCATTCATAGACCCACAACACCAAATCCATTAAACATCACATTGGCATCATCACTAGTCGAATCCTTCTCTTGGAAGGCATACAATATTCCATCAACGAGAAATTCCTCCAGATGAGCTTCATCAATATCTGAATCTCCTAGGTTGAAAAATACCTTTTTAATTGTTCACTTCCATCTTTTAGATCTTCGACGATGCTTCCCATAATATCAACAAATTCCACTTTTTTAGCTAGAGACTTAACCCAACCCTAAATAGAAGAAATGCAACACAACCCAAACCTAAAAAGTAGATAGGGGTTTGACTTGCTTAGTGTTCAAGTCTCGGACAAGGAACACACCACTTTTGCTAATACTATCAACAAAGGAAATTTAGGCCAACTGTAAATATCAATTCAATCAAGAGAAAGAAAATTTTACATGGGATAAAATTAAATTTACATAACCTGTTAATTTAGTATTATTACTGATAAGAGATAAAAGGTAGCATTGATTTTCCCATACTTGAATCCTACCATCTATGCAAACCAAGGAATGTTAGGATATCACCCCATGTCCATGTCCATTGATATTTATGGAAAAGCTAGAATGATTGAGGATCCCCTATTCATGGAGACCCAAAATGTGACATATCCCTCTAAGACTAACTATTAAATTTCATATCTATGTTTCCATAGTTAACCAATGTAAAGACAACCTGATTATTTTAGAACGTGTGAAGACCAACGTGCCAATGATTTGCTAGTGAGGGAGAAATTATTTTCAATTAAGTTTCTGAAGAATCTTCTTAGTTAGAGATAATATTCAAAAATTCAACAAGGGAACACAATGTACATCAAGAAGAGTAAAAACCAATCGTTGTAATTTAAGGAACATAATTTTAAAGTTGGAGCTTAGCTTCAAATTTTTCAGACTAACCAAACTTGTATCAAATTCCCTATCTCCTATTTAGAGGAAGAAAAAAATGTGTAGATTTTGTACACGATGATATAATACAACATGAAAAGTGTGACAGGTGTTGGGGCAAATGAACGTCTTGAACAAACCTATAGGCATATTTTGTTTGTGATAACAAACAAGATGTTGATATAGAATTAGCTTAGCTTTAAATTTTGCAAACAAAACAAACTCGTATCAACTTCCCAATTTCCTATTAGAGGAAGCATATATACTATAACTTTTGTACATGATGATATCATACATTGTGTAGAGTCATAGTTGTTGGGGAAAATGAATGTCGTGAACAATCCCATAGACATATTTTGTCACAACAAATAATATGCTTAGATAGAATTTAAAAACTAAGGTTATGAGATTTTTAGCTAGCACTCAGTTGATCAGAGGAACTGGTTATGGGTCAACAATAGATGAGTTGTATCTAATCATATCAACAAAGATCGAAGGGACATAAGAGGAATTGATGTCCGAGAAATATTTCCAAGAAAAGTGAAATAGTAGCCTTGGCATAGGTGCGAGACAATAGTAGCTCGCAAGTTGACAGACTTAGGGCGCACTATCAGAGTCAATTTTGCAGGTGTTAGATTATATTGTCTTAAATTGATATGGTTTTGTCTTAATTGTTAATTGTCTTAAATGAGTTTTGTCCTAATTTTCATTGTCTTAAGTGGCCATTGTCTTAAATATAAAGTTATCTTAAAATATTTTTTTCTCAAACTGTTTTTGTCTTAAATATAAAGTTTTGGCTTAAAATATTTTTGTCTTAAAATATTATTGTCTTTTTTTTGTCTTAAATATAAAGTTTTGTCTTAAAATATTTTTTTCTTAAAGTGTTTTTGTCTTAAATATAAAGGTTTGTCTTAAAATATTTCTCAAATTGTTTTTGTCTTAAATATAAAATTTTTTCTTCAAATATTTTTGTCTCAAACTGTTTTTGTCTTAAATTTTATATTTAAGACAATTCAATTGATATTAAATTTTAATGTAAAATAACTAAAATAAAAAGTAACTTTTTAAGACAAAATATTTCTTTTGTCTTAAAAAAATGTCTTAAAAGTGCCCTTCATGTAGTAGTGTTATCTCCATCTGTCTCTGCTTCTCTCTCCACCCCCTCCATATTTGTGTCTCCCTCTCCCTCTCTTACCATTCTCTACCTCTCTCACTCATATCCCTCTCTCTCTTCATTCCTCTTCTCCCCTCTCCTTCAATTTATCTCCATCTTTGGCTTGTCACTCCCTCTATCTCTCCACCTCTATCACACTCTGTCTTTGTTCTTCCCTCCCATATATATCTAGAGTCAATATATATCATAATATATTAATATATAATATAATATAACAAATTTAATATTGTATTAATCCAAAGTTATTAAATTTAGTAATATTAATATTATAATATATTAATATGAATATTAGATTTAATAATAATAGTAATAATACTATTAATATTAATAATATTTTTTTTGCATGGTATTGATAATAATTTGGCCCATGGTATTTGGCTCATTGGCTTCACCTAAATAGATTATGTAGTAAATATGAAAATAGGTTTTATTTATTTACCATTTACCATTTTTATTTATTTACCATACCTCTTTTATTTACCATGGTATTTGGCTTATAGTCTTGGTAGATGATTAGATGTTGATTTCTAATCCTATTTGATATATTGTTATTTATTTACCATACCTCTTTATACCTCTTTTATATTTATTTATTTACCATACCTTTTTTTAAAATTTGGTATTTGGCCCATGGTATTTAGCCACATCTAGTGTAATCATTGGTGGAGGTGTATGAGGTGTTGTTGTTGTTTCTACTGCCACATATAGTGTGTCTCCTCGTCTATTGATCGGATTGGGCATGCTTTGGGTTTTCAACGCATTTTCCAGTTGCCACCTTTTATCTGTCGCATCCTTTTCACTCTGCTTCGTTTCTCGGTACATTTTTTTTGAACTCACCTACCTAATCTTAGTCTTGGACTGCAAAATCATCATTTTGGGTACTGCAATATAGTTAATATATGAGCTTTCTAACAGAAATTTTTGTCTCGCCACCTTTATTCAGGTGATCCCTCCTAACCTGAATTTAGGATTTGATCACCACCTACCTCCACTTTCGCTTTGGTTTCCACAGATCCATTACCATGTGCGTTGTCCCTCCGACTCCTTCATTACTTCTCTCACAAACTCTGTTCGTCATCCTACGCTTCCGCTTGAATTTATCAAGGATTTCTTTAGCTGGGTTAGTATTTTAATACTGTCACCATTTTCCATTTCTGTCATCTAAATCGGGCATTTATTCCTTGCCTGTTTGGCTCATCTGTCTTCTTTAATTTTGTATATTAATTTTTTTCAAGCTAAAATCTTGAGTGGTTTCCAAATTTAAGTGATCGTCGGTACAGGTTCATGTTTTCTTGGGATCATCTTCGGTATGGATTTCCGATTTGACATTCTTGATACTGACATGTTGGCTCACGAGGAAAATATCCATGCCACGCTGGAGGCAGAGGTGGCTTACGACACATGGCGGGCTAATCATTGTCCACCCTCTACCTCGGTCGGTGGGCCACTAACTCGGTCGCCTCCTCCGGACTGCCCTTCTCCAAAGGCTACCTCACAGAAGCCTAACTCTGGCTCACATTTACTGTCGGACTTGGGAAAACGTCTCGGCTGCGGACCACAACATCTGAATAAAATCCTTTAGCTGAATTTTGAGATTAAGCTCCTTAGTTTTGGGTTCAATTTTCTCTAGTGGGGTGTGACTAGATTGCAACGTCAGGAATTGGTGGGTAGGTGGTTGTTTGCGGATATGCCAGAGAAAGAGATGGTGCGGTGGGTTAAGAAGGTTTCGGGTCCTCTAGTAGGTGTTATAGCATCATTTCTCACCTTGACTTGATTCATGATTGCTTCATGGCTTTATGGGCACCCATTCCTACAGACTTGGACAAATTCACTTAAAAACAGTGGAAAATCCTCCATACGCGACTATGCCCGTGTTTTTCCGCGTGTATACGCGAGTACAGCTAGACTTTTCCGCGTATGCCATTTTAATGATTAAAATATATATAAAAATCCCTAATTTCGCGCTGGGTTGATGGTTACTCAGGTAGTTCAACCACCCCAGCCCGTGGCCAACTGTTTCCAACTGCTGAAACTACTTGGAGGGACTATAAAAGACCTCATATGTATGGCCTAAGGGAGAGAGAGAAAGTATTGATATTATACTCTGTTGGTTCCCTATCCAAGTCTGATTCCCCGTGCCTCCTGCACTTTCCCAGTTCATTTCAGGAAACCCTTGTTTCCTTGAGATACACATCCCTTTATATGTTATCTCGTATGCACTCATTTGGAAGGAGTCTTAGCGAGGCAAGGGCTGGACGGATTCGGACGACGGTCTGCGAAGGCCTTGGAAGGATCAGGTGATCTCTCCACTTACTTTTGTACGTACTATTTTTATAATACAGAAGTATCATGCTGTTCCCGAAATAAACGTGTTAGTGTATGCTTTAATGTATGAAGAATATTTGTTATACAAGTATTCATGATGATTTATTTAATGTTTTATATGAATCTCACTAACATATAGAGTAGAAATATACTGTACAACTTGTCCTTTGTGCTGGTTTCTTCTTGTATTTCAGGTGAAGGAGGAAGGACGGTTGCAGGGAGTTTGAACTCCACGTGGATCTACTTCAAATGTAGGACCAACGGGTAAACCTCTCATTCTACTCGATTTCGTTTTTATGAATGTGCATGATCGTGTGAGTCTCTGTTAAGTAGTACGCCCCTGCTCTGTGGGGGTTGAATCCCAACCAACCTCTAGGGTGTTAAATCCCCGAAACAGAACTGGCGACTCCGCTGGGGATCACATTTTTGTGATTCTCCTGTTGGGTTGTTTCAGCTGTTTGGTAGGTTGCCAACAGTTTCTTCTGTCTTTTACAGTCCAGTTTGTTTTCTTGCAGTCAGTTTGATGCTTTTATACCTTTCCCAGGCTTGTACTTTTTATTTTTCATTATCTTTCTTTGTATACGCAGTTTTTCTTGCACACGGTCGCGTATACCCGCGAGTTTGTGTAGAAGGATCCGCGTACACGCGGATTTCCCTCGACACATACGCGTATACACGCCTGTTGCATAGCTGCAAGGTCGCGTATACCTAGGCTGAATTTGAAATTTCAAGATTCTGGTGTTTTTGGTCTGTTCTGGCTGTGGAGGCCTGTGTTTGCAGTGTATTTGTACTTACTGGAGTGTGACAGAAGTGGTTTTAAGTCTTGGTTCTCTTTCGTTTGCCCGAAAACTGATCTTTTGACGAAGTGCTCTTGTTGGTGCTAGCACTCCTGGATTGAGTTCCAAGATCGCTTTCTGAGCGTTCTTGGCTGTTCTGCTTTACCAGAACAGAGAGCTTTTGCTCATTGACTCGCTCCTGTTTTTGTGTTGTGCTTTGCATTGTGTTCTTTTCTTTGTTTTCGATTGGTTTTCTTGAGTTTCATAAGCTAGGGTTTTGTTGCATTTTTCGAAGATCTTTTCTTGTTTCTTTGGAGTTTTGTGTTGCAACGAATTTGCACTATTTCTCTTGGCTGTTTGATTGAGTTTTTAGTTTTCCATTGCTCTTATTGATCTTGCTATCATTAGCTTTATAAGGTTTGGGGGCATAGTTGAAGTTTATGCTTGAAATTCGGTCTCGTTTTGGCTTAGATTGGGATAGTTGTTCTTGGTTTTCTTGAAGCTCTTGTTTTATAAAACTAAAAAGCCCAAAAAACATTTGTTTTGCTTTTTGTTTTTGCATATCAAAAACTCAAAAAACATTGTTTCTTTTTTTTGTTTTTGTTGTTGCCTTTTTCATTTTCGTTTGGCTTCATCTTTTGGGACTTTAGTGAAGTTTCTTGCTTCTAGTTTTTAGCTTGATTTTGAGGAGAGGGTGTCTTTTGATTTCTTCTTCTTCTTGTTGAGTATTTTGGTGTCTTATATTGAGAGTTCTTGTTTGCAAGAATTGGCTTTCTGGATATCAAAAGATGAGTTAAAACCGAAGGAGCCTTTTTGGAAATTTCACCTTGTTTCAAAGGACTTTCTGCATCTTAGAATTTACATGCTAGTGGTCATTTGCATTAGGTGCATTGAATCATTTAGTTAGCTTCTTAATTTTTTGTGCGTGTGAGTTTGTAATTCGAAAAGAAAAATACATTTTAGTCTCGTAGAACTTACATAGAAATTTCTCTTCATCGAAAGACAAAGAACTGCATGTGCATGTAGTCAGGTTTTTATTAATTTCTTTTGCATCAGAACATCATTGGTTTCAACTCCATATCCTTGTGACTTAATACAACAGCCCTTAAAATAAGCGATTTAATCTAAAATCAACTAGAAAGTTTTATTAAGTGTCAATCACCAACTAGCTAGGTTGTAGGGCCTTGGAATAGGAGAGAGGAGAGTTAACTCTCCAAGGCCGCTCAAACAAACATAGAAGTTTATTAATTGAGCGAAATCCAACTCCGTGAAGTGGACTGGGAAAGCTCTCATCCGAGAGTCAAGCGCGAGGGGAAGTGAAGGTTAAGAAGAGGGATACCCCCCCTCAGATTAGCTGAATCTAACCTCAAGACCGTTCCGCCCAGCTTCTGATACGGATTGGTGTCCATAGTTGCTGTTCCTAGGTTCCACACAGGTGACTGCGGGGGGGAATACCCGTGGTACCTGAGGCATACGTCGCATCACTTCCAGCAGTACTTCTGGGGGGTGCCCTTGCGAAGCTTGGGTGCTTGAGCCGGCAAAGGCTGTTGTTAGGAGGTCGGCGTAACTGTTTCTGATACCTTCGCTAGTTGTTCTGGGCCCTAATCATCCCAGACTGCTTTCGGAAGGGCCTATACTTCGCTTTCCTGTATTTTGGTGTCCGGTCCTCATCACCCGGAGCGGAAATACTTGGAGGCTGTTTGCTTACTGTTTCTCAGGGTTTTTGATTTTAGTGAGTGCTCTTTGCTCCTAGCTTGCCTAGCTTTTCATTTTTCTTGAGTCTAATATAATAAATTTGTAAAAGTGGCTGATCAAGCGCCTCGACGTTCGAGGAGAGTCCGGGGGTTATCTCCCGAGAGTGCAGAGCCTTCTTCGAGAAGGCGTAGGAGCGATCTAGCTGGTGGTTTTCACCCTGTAGAGTCTGACGCTATGGAGAGAGATCCTCCACTAAGGTATGAAGGTTTCGTTGCTGATTCCGGTGTCGGTTCCGAGAGGAGCGTTCCGCTCACCTCGAGGGTATTGTTTCCTCAGGAGGAAGATTTTCAGATAGAAGATATACCTGAGCCTGCAGCTACAGGTCCATCTCCTCTTCCTCTTGATCATACGTTTGTTATTCAGTACGTCGGACCGGAGTCTGAGAGACCGCCGGATCTTCCATATCTTTCTTATCTTTCGATGGCCACGACTGGGAACGCGGCTTCTACCGTGAGTGCTGCGGGCATTCAGACCCCTGCTTCCGCCGAGGCAGGGGGCACTATTGCTCTATCTTCGAGTGCTTCTAGCACTGCTATGTTTGGCTCTGGGTTCACCCAAGCATATGCTTCTCAATCTGGTCCCTTCGTTTCAGGGATGTCCATTGCTGGAAATCCCTCTTTTTCCTTTACCGCCGGTGCAGCTGGATCTACGCCCATGTCCAACATGGCTAGTGGATCAGCTTCTTTTCAGGGTTTCCCCTTTGGGACTGGGCATATTCCTAGTCCTAATCCTTCTTTAGGGTCGTTTCCTTTTACGTCCCAGACCCAAAGTTTTAATCCTTGGGCTCAGGGGCCAAGTTCGGCTTCTTTTACAGGATGGAATCCTATGTTTGCAACGTCGGGGGCAGGGAATCAGTTCATCGCGAGTCATCCGGGGAATGCTTCTTTCCCTGCATCGAGTGCTTATCAGTCTTTTTCTCCTCTATCTAATGCATGGAACCCCTACCAGGGGCTTACATCTTCAGTCAATACTTCAGCGGGGGGAACTAGTCTGGGTCTTGGTAACTCGGCGTGGGGAGGAGGTTCTTCTCCATTTTCTACGGGTCCTTTCTGGCAGCCTGGTGCCTCATCAAATCCAGGCTATTCTTTTCAGAATGTTGGGAATACATCCCATCAAGGATGGAATTCTCAGGCTCCGCCGCGATTACCATTTCTGGCAACGTTAAACTTGCCAGACTTGGCGAAGTTAACTAATGACCCGATTCGGTATAGTCCGGGTTGGCCTCCGGTTCCAACCAAACTTCCTTCGGACATTCCTAAGTTTGAAGGTAAGAATGGTGAAGATCCGGCAGACCACGTCACCACATTCCACTTATGGTGTTCATCCAACTCTCTGATCGACGATTCGATTAGATTGAGATTATTTCAGCGCACCTTAACTGGAAACGCCGCGAAGTGGTATATAGAGCTCACTGGGGGCAGTTTCGCCACATTTGGAGAACTGGTTGTCACTTTTCTTAACCATTTTCAGTTGCCCATCAGATATGAGGCTGGGACCGAACTCCTGGCTAATTTTAAGCAGGATGAGGCAACTCACATTTCTGATCATATTCAGGAATGGAGGAGAAGGAAGAGGCTTATTAAAGCCCATATTCCGGGTGAGTTCCTTCTCGAGTGGTTTTTGAAATCGCTTCAGTCAGATATTTCAAAGGATGTATCCATGTCAGGGGTATATTCCGAGGAGCAGGCCATCTTTAGGGCCCAGCAGTTAGAGTTGATCTATTCTCAGTCTGGCATGCTTTACAAGTATTTGCCCAATGCTCCTCGCTCCAAGTTGGATCTATCGAAACCCAAACCTGGTCCGCATGGTGACGGACTTGTCGGATCGGTCAGTAGTAGTGCAGCCAGCCTGCTTTCTCAATTGCAGCAGTTGTCTTTACAATCTGTTTCTTCTGGTCAGGCTGTGCCTGCTGATTCATCACCTTCCCAGTCTTTGTCCATTAATGCTGTCCAATCTTCTGAACCCAAAGGAAATCAACAGTCCGATGGAAAGAAGAAGGGACGTAATAACAAGAAGAAGGGCAAGAATGGGAAGGGAAATGCAAATAAGACCAACGAGCGTGTTGGTGAAGGGCAAAAGGAGAAAAAGAAGGTTAAATTTCCGTGCAAGCTTTGTGCTGGAGATCATCTCACGCACCTTTGCCCGAAAATTCAGGATGCTCAGCACCTGTTATCTCAGCAGGGTTCTTCTATTTCCCAGGCTGTGCTAACAAACCCTTTTCCCCAAGGGCAGCAATTAATTGCTGGCGCGAATCAGAATCCTGGGGCTTCCTCTGGAGGTCCCCGGGAAGGGGAAATTCCATCGAATATCTTTATGATGAGTGCTCACGTGGATGTCGCTACGAGATCCCGTGATTATGGCGGAGAGGAATCTTCGAAAGCTAAGGAAGTTCCTGATGCTACTGAGCCGCTTCATATCACGAAGCCAACTGTCGAGTCTATGCCTCGGATGCCAAAAGAATCTTCTAAGCGGTCAACGATTAATCCGAACATGAGGGCTGCCCAGAACTACTCGATTGTAGAAGATCTGGCGCAGAGTCCTTGTGCTATGTCAGCTTTAGAGGTACTCCAGTCTTGTCCGGCTCAACGCAGTGCTTTGCTTACTGCCATTGGAGCTATAGATCCAAAAAATTCTCTTCTGATTACCTTTGATATGAAGAATTTTAAGAAGAGACTTCCTCATCATATGGCCTTCCATATTAAATCATCGTACCGAAAGACTAATATCTTTCGCACGGTCGTTGATGAGGGTGCTTCTACTTGCGTGATGTCTCTCGCATGTTGGAAGACACTAGGATCTCCCAAAGCTGTTCCATCTAGCACTATTCTTACTGCATTCGATGGCCATTCTCATAGGCCCCATGGTATTGTCCCGGCTTTGCCCATCTGTGTTGGGGGCAAAACCGTTAACATAGAGGTTGAGGTAGTAGATGCAGCCTTGGACTACAACCTTCTGTTGGGGAGGAACTAGATATATGATATAGATGCCATTGCATCCTCACTATTTCGGATAGTATGTTTCCCCCACGAAGGGAGGATAGTCACGGTGGATCAACTGGACTGTCCTCCTGTAGACCTGGATGCGCCTCCTGACTCATCTGTTCCTAAGTTGGATAATACCAAGGCGCCTATCGAGAATTTAGGAGTGGGAATGTATTCTTCCTTGATGGGTTCTTTTGATCTTCCTCCTCCTAAGGTGTCTATCAATGCTATTTCATCCTCCAAGGCTCCCCTTCGAAGAGAGTTCTTTCGAACTCATTATTTTTCGGACCCTTGGACCTTACCTTCCCCAACTGCCACTTTGGAGGAAGGGAAAGTGGGTGGAATGGCATTCCCAATTTCTGCAGCTGAGATTGCATATCAGTCTGTTGTTGACACTGCAGAGTCTGATCCAGCTCCTCTTTCGCCGGAAGAGTTGGATGGTGATGTGGCTCCGGCTTGGACGCTTACTTCTTCTTATGCCCAGGATTGTCTAGATACCACTCTTCCATCTGAAGAGGCCATCCTGGAAGCGATGACAGGTATAGATAGACCGTGGGATGACTTGCATCATCGGTCTTATTTCCTACCTGACTTGAGCGAAGTCGAAACAAGTTTTCCAAGTCCTCAGTCTCCTGGATCTGTTCACCCAGTCTTGAGCCCCTTAGCACCAGCACAGGTTTATGCTGAAGGGAACATGGCTGTGATCTCTCCTACTATCCCGGTGAACATCTCCAGGAATCCCAATATTGTCGAGAACGTTTTCATTGGAGCTGAATGTTCCCATGAAGAGGTTCAAATCTATACCGAGCTCTTCCAAGAGTATAGGGATGTTTTTGCTTGGTCTTATGAGGAAATGCCTGGCATAGACCCATATATTGTCCAGCATGAGATCAAGACGTATGAAAACGCTAAGCCGGTCAGGCAAAAACTTCGTCCGGTTAATCCTAGGAAGGCAGCAGCTATCAAAGCTGAAGTTGAAAGGCTGCTTAAGGCGGGATTCATTTTCCCAGTTCCTCTGACTGAATGGGTTTCAAACCCCGTTCCTGTTGATAAAAAGCAAGGAACAATTCGAGTGTGCATCGATTTCAGAGACCTGAATAAGGCGTGTCCTAAAGATAATTACCCCACACCTTTCATTGATCAGATTATTGATGAGTGTGCCGGTAACGAAATTTTTTCCTTCATGGACGGTTTTTCTGGTTACAATCAAATTACTATCCGTCCAGAAGATCAACATAAGACCGCATTCATTTGTCCCTGGGGTACGTTTGCATATAAGAAAATGCCTTTTGGTCTGAAAAATGCTGGAGCTACTTTTCAGCGGGCCATGTCTTACGCCTTCCACGACATCAAGAAAATTATTGAGGCATACTTAGATGATCTAGCTGCTCATTCTCGAAAGAGGATGGATCATCCAGGTCACCTCCGGCAAATATTTGAGAGATGTCGTTTTTATAAAATTCGTTTGAATCCGAACAAGTGCGTTTTCGCGGTAACATCCGGTCGGCTGTTGGGAGTTATTGTGTCTAATGAAGGGATAAGGGTAGATCCCTTCAAGGTTGAGGCAATACTTCGGTTGCCTCCCCCGTCTTCAATCCGTCAACTTCAAAGTCTCCAAGGGAAGTCTAACTTTCTTCGGAGGTTTATCGTTAACTATGTTGAGATTACAAAGGGATATATGAGACTGTTGAAGAAAGGAGTCCCTTTTCTTTGGGACGACTATGCTCAACGCTCATTCGATGCCTTGAAAAAGGCATTGACCTCTGCTCCTTTACTGAGTCCACCCGATTATAGCAGAGATTTTCTTTTGTATCTTGCTACAGCAGAATCTACCATTGGTATGGTTCTGGTTCAGGAGGATGATGCTCTGGCTGAGCATGTTATTTACTACCTTAGTCGAGGACTGGTAGGACCTGAACTGCGATACACCCCGATAGAAAAGTTAGCCTTGGCAGCAGTTCATGCTGTGCAGCGACTCCGACATTATATTATTCTTCGCAAAACTTATGTCTTGGCAGCTGCCAATCCATTTCAGTTTGTCCTCAGCAGGCGAGTGATTGGGGGCAAATATAATAGATGGATTGTGATTTTACAAGAATTTGATCTAGAGTTCATGTCTGCCAAATCCAAGAAGTCATTAGTTGTTGCGGAATTGATCTCCGAGTTGCCTTGTGGAGAGGCGATGATCTATGATGAGTCCTTTCCGGACGAACACTTGTTTCTGATCTCTCCACAAGATCCTTGGTATGGGGACATCATTGTATATCTCCAGACTGCGAAGTTTCCCTCTTCTTTTCGAAAGATGAGCGTTGTAAGCTGCGTCACTTAGCTAAAAGTTATCTGATTATTGGTGATGCTTTGTACCGTCGAGGGGTTGATTCAATCCTAAGACGCTGCTTAACTTTCGAAGAAGCCGAGGCTGTGCTCAATGATTCTCACGGTGGAGCTTGTGGGGGTCATTTATCAGGGCTTGCTATAGCCCAAAAGATTTTGCGTGCTGGCTACTTCTGGCCCTCGATTTTCAAAGATTGTATTGAATCGGTCAAGAAGTGTCATCCTTGTCGGGTGTATACTCGAAAAATGCGCGCTCATCCAGCTCCGCTTTTTCCAGTCATTACTGTCGGACCCTTTACAAAGTGGGGTATGGATTATACTACTTGTAACCCGCCTTCGGAAAAAGGTCACAAGTACATTATCGTAGCAGTAGACTACTTTACGAAGTGGGTCGAAGCTATGCCTACTTTTGGGAACGATGGTGAGACTGCAGCTCTTTTCTTCTTCAACCAAGTCATTGCTCGTTTCGGTATACCTAGAGAGATTGTCACTGACCATGGCAGTCACTTTCAGAACAGTATGATGGTTGAGTTGGCTCTTAAATTGGGTTTCCGACAGGAGCATTCATCTCCATATTATCCTCAAGCCAATGGCCAGGTGGAAGCCGTGAATAAGTCCTTGAAGACAATTCTTCAACGGACGATTGATAAACATAGATCCAACTGGCACATTATGCTATATCCTGCACTCTGGGCATACAGGACGTCAGTGAAAACTGCAACTGGCTTTACTCCGTTTCAGTTAGTCCACGAGGTGGAATCCGTATTTCCCATTGAATGCGAGATTCCTTCCCTTAAACTGGCTGTTGAGCTTCTTCCTGACACTTCTAGTCTGGCAGAGCGGCTTCTTCATCTGGAACATCTTGATGAGCAGCGTCGAGATGCCGCCACGTTGAACGAAGCGCATAAAAACCGAGTCAAAGTCGAGTACGATAAGGCGGTTAAGCCTAGGGTCTTTTCCGAAGGTGACCTTGTTTTGGTCTATGCCCAAGAAAAAGATGCCTTGGGGGCAGGAAAGTTTAAATCGATGTGGTATGGCCCCTATATCGTCAAAAAGGTCTTTAAGAAAGGAGCATATACCTTGGTTGACTTCGAAGGGAACGAGTTGCCGGAGCCCCGAAATGGGCTCTATTTGAAGAAGTACTATGCCTAGGCTTTGGCCTGGCATTTTGCTTTGTATATAGTAGTTTTTTGTCTTGTACATATCTGTTTGATTTTCGATTTTTGATGAGATGGTGATGTTTTTTGATCTGCTTTGGCAGGTTGTGTTGATGTCATGAGTCATTTCGGTTTCGCCGATGGTGCTAGTAGACACACCCGGAACTTAGCTTCCGCGGCTTGGGTTCTTCACTATCCTTACGGTCAGCTGTTGGTATCAAGAGGGGTCTGCATTGGTCCTGCTTCCAATAACGTAGCAGAATACACTGCAGTCATTCATCTACTCTCGGAAGCAATATCTTTGGGTGTTGATTCGTTGGTAGTTTTCTTGGACTCCCAGCTGGTGGTGTCGCAGTTGAACAACACTTATCGGGTACGAGATCCAGTTTTATTACGATTGTTTTTGAGGATACGTTTGTTACAAAGGTCATTTCAATTTTTAACATTCATTCATATTCCTCGAGCTGACAATTGGTTTGCTGACTCATTAGCTAATCAAGCTTTAGATTGGCATATTAATCATTCAATACAATAATTTCTAAATCATCAAGAACATCATACATTTGATACATTTATCACATCACATCAAACATCGCTGTATATATATCATCGGTATGTCAAAAAACTTTACAAAATTTTGGATCCATCAATGCCGTACAAAACTTGGGCTTATGCCCCATCATGTTCAGTCTCAAAAAATATACAGTCATCTAATATGTCAAATCTGTCTACTCCTGAGGACCCTGCCCAGCGTTCCTATAGAACATCACTGCAGTGGCCACACGGCGGAACAGTCTAACCCAGTCCCGGGGTACTCCTACAACCCGTCTCTGGACGGCTTCTGGCAAGTCCTCCACGGCAGCCAGAGGGATTTGGCGGGTCAGTCCCTCCAAGTTTCTCTGCACGGCCTGGAGTGTCCTGTCAGAATCCGTTGTCTCTGCCTCACCTCTGCGGCGTTTGTGACGTGCTAGGCCCTCAGGACGAACTGGTCCAACATCTGAAACATGATCATTTTTTCATTTGTCAGTCATTATGAATCCAAACCAAAAACATGTTTGTTTTTCATTTTCATACATATTTGAAAAATCCAAAAAAATCATATAAGTTAAAATTTTTGAAAAAACTTACCGACTGCTCCCCATGCTGTACCGGGTGGAAGTACTAGATCAGGATCTCCTCGGAAATCCATCCCGGCGTAGGGATAGTCATCCACTGCGATGATTTGTTCTCTCCACCATAAGAAGAACTCATCGTCCCAGGTGGTTCGGGGTACCTCGCTGCCCCCCAGTCTCTTCATCATGTCTGCCCAATGGGCAATTCTTGGGTCCCGAGGGCTGCTGATAGTTGAGATGACTTTGGGTCTCAAAGCCGGAACTCTCTCGAAGAAGAATGTAGTCAAAATGGTTCCATAGCCAAAATGTTTTGTTTTTGTTTGGCGAATGGAGGTCAGTTGTTGTTTCATGTTCTGTAGCAGGGCAGTGCACCAATCATACACATGAATTAAGCACTCTACGGCTATGCTCATGTGCGTCCTGGACGCCTGATGCAGTGAGGCAGATCCTGCCACTCTGCCGATGGTGAATAGGAGGATCTTTATGTGCAAGTCCCTGATATCTCTGATTGCAATTTGTGTGCCAACTTTCTTGGAATTTTCTATGCAATAGATTTGGACATAGTCCTCCACGGTTAACCCTCCCAGGGGCCTTCCGTGCAGATCCACTGGGTCTCCCCTTCTGGAGAGTCCAGTAATGAAGTATATATCTTCCACCTCTATGCGTAGTGGCATTTGATCAATGATGAAACAATCCTGATCCGGTTCCCAATAATTTACCAGCATTTCAAGCAATCTCACATTACTTTTCATATTGGGCATTTTGAAAAATTTGAATAATCCACAATTTCGGAGGACATTTTGTGCCGCGCGATCCTGCATGACCTCTTGGTCTATTGCGCTGTGCTCACGTTCCCTCCAAGAGATAGTCATCCTGAAAAATTTCATTAAAATTTGCATTAGAAACTTCTTTTTGAGTTATGGACCTGCGCATACGCGACTTTTCTTGTGCACAGTCGCGTGTATACGCGGCTTCACTTCATTGAACCCGCGTATGCGCAGATACGCATTTTTTAAGAAGGGTTTCTAGGCAAAAATTCACTTAATTTTAATTTTTAAACGGACAAAATGAATTAACAGGATGAATAAGGAGCCTACCTGAAGTTTCGCTGAATTCCGACGGTCGGTTGTTCCTGATTTGACGAAACAAGTTTTTAGCTCCAGAGCTCTTTTTCCAAATCAGCTATGCAATAATGAACCAATTGAGAGGTAATTTGTGTATTTATGGCTAAAAAATTGAAATTTTTTGCAAAAGTTTCCTTATGCTTATTTTTTCGATCTGTCTTATGCTGTATAACTTGATTGCTTGGAAGTGCCTAGTTTGGTATGTTTCAGGTACATTTTGATGATTTTGAGACTTTTCCCGGTTTTTGATCCATGATTTCAGACTCTTCACGGCAGGTATATGATCTTCACTGAAAGCACGGACCAGGAATCACTTTAGGGTCCTCTCCCTCAGCCTCCCTCACGATCTAGCACGCTGGAATGAGTCCCTTGAGGTTGTGAATATTTTGACTCACTCATGATGGAGTTGCAGTATGACAGTCGAGGAGCAACCTATTTATGGGCTTCCTAGTTAGTTCTCAGCCCTATCACTTGTTGCCCATGCTGCTTTTTATGTAGGCTCGGGAGTCCTCTTTAGTCCCGCCATGTCTTTCGTGTTGAAGCTTCATTCTTCTCCTTCATCACTTATCTTTTTCTGGCTTATACCCTAGAGGCTCCCTGGTGTCGTTAAGTTGTATTACTGCATTGCATATTGGCTGCTTGTTTATCCTGGCCTTTAGCCAGCTTCATTTGGACTCGATGTTTAAGCCAACTTTTGACCTTGACTTTTCTGTACAAGTTAACCATTGCATGCACTTAGCTATCACGACTTGACACCTTTGTACCCATGGATGGAACGTTCCTCTGAGTATCACTGACCAGTTTTCGCCACCTTGCATTGAGCATAGGATTGTTCCAATCCCAGGAACTAGTGCATCTCCTTTCTTGATACTCGTTCTATCCATTGTACCATAGCATTCTTTTATTCTTTTTCAGGCTTATTATGAAAAAGACAAAAAAATTAAATATAACAAAAAGAGCGGGAACGGGATGTATCTTCGTTATTTCGATGGCAGTACAGAGTCAGTGTGTCGCCCTTGAACAAAGCACATATACGTATATATATTTCCTTCATTTGGGATGGTTCTAGTTTGACCTAGGTTCAACCTTTACCATGTTTCACTTATCAGTTCTCCCCCGGTTGGTTATCTCTTCCAATCATATGGAGAGTTTGTTTTGCCTCCTGCAAGACAGACTTATACAGTGTCACTTTTTACTGCCATGGTCATCACAGAGTCGTGCTTTTGTTCAAGGGAAGTCTAGCATGAGTCGGCCATTCTGCGGTGTCTCTTGACTCATTATTCAGTCGGCCTTCCCGGTCTTGTCAGTATCATGTTCTATCACATCAGATGTTTTGGTCTTCTGCTCGTGCTGGTTTGAGAAGGTCCCCATTGACTTCTTGCCGGCGGTTTTGTCTCTTATCGACTACGACACATTGCTCTGAGAGCAAACCTAGAGCCGCACCTTGGGCCTATTTCCATCATTGATAGGTGACCTCGTGCTCAGCATTTGATCATCATCATGGGTCTTTGACTGGGTGGTTTCCCCTGTGTTCGACGTCAGCACACATTATCACACTTGGGATTCGTGCAGTACCTGGATTTCCATTTGACCCTATCGGTGGATTTCTCGCCTCTGTGTCAGCTTTCATTATTGGTTGGTTCACAGGGTTTCTTCCGTGCGCTAGCTTCATCTTGTGCACGTCGGAAACGTACTTCGGTTTTGGTTCCATCACTCTCCTTCGTCCGATTCCTTCCAAATCTTGGCCTACGGGTTACACTCGCGCTGGACTGATGTGGGATGCCTTAATGCCTTCCTTCCAGCAGATCTTTTCCCATCGACTCCGACTCATTGCTCTGGGAATAAGATCTAGAGTCTTTTGTCAGTACCTTAGGGTTTGCAGTCATCAGTGGCAGACTCTTCGCTATCGACAGTGGGGATTCATCATTGCCTCTTGATTGGTAGATTCTTTCAAGTGTTCGACTTCAACTCATTCATTCACACTTGTCAGATTGTACTGGGGCACCTTGACACTCATTATCATTATCGGTGGGTTGTCTCGCGTTGGTTAACGGGAAACATCATTGCCCGGTAATCCAACGATTTCTCACATGGTCGACTTCAGCTCATTTATTCCCGGTGTGTAGAATTGTGCCGTTGTGATCGGTGAAGACCTCGGGTTGCATCAGCATTTCTCGGTTCACTGTTGACAGTTCTCTCAGTTTCTGCCAGTGTTGCCGTCCACCCTTATATGTTGCAGTTCAGCACAGCAGCATCTTATATGTTGATCCCCGAGTTGCGTGATTGTACCGTTTGATTCGCCTCTTATGATCCGGTACTTGGAGATTCAGTTACTTGATCAGACATCCAGTTGCACTATCTTTGATCAGCTTTCTATATGTGATACTTGGACATTGATACAGACTTGTCTTTCCGGGCCCTGCTCAGATGATTCACTATGTACTTTCAGTTCAGTTATACTTGTATACATGTTGGATCTATTTCAGTACTTTCTATATATATGATGTATTTTTGACTGAGCATGGGTATGCCCGCCTCGGCATGTGTTGACTCTCTGATTTCTTTCATTGGTTTTTGGCAGGCTGAAATCTGGTGAAGTCCTCTCTTGTCCTTGCGAAGTTCTTTCTATGTGCATAATACATTTCGGCCATCATGTACCCCTTCTGACCTCATATATTAAGGGGCATCTGTTATAGCATCATTTCTCACCTTGACATGATTCATGATTGCTTTATGGCTTTATGGGCACCCATTTCTACAGACTTGGACAAATTCACTTAAAAACAGTGTAAAATCCTCCATACGCGACTATGCCCATGTTTTTCCGCGTGTATACGCGAGTACAGCTAGACTTTTCCGCGTATGCCATTTTAATGATTAAAAAATATATAAAAATCCCTAATTTCGCGCTGGGTTGATGGTTACTCAGGTAGTTCAACCACCCCAGCCCGTGGCCAACTGTTTCCAACTACTGAAACTACTTGGAGGGACTATAAAAAGACCTCATATGTATGGCCTAAGGGAGGGAGAGAATTATTATTATTATACTCTGTTGGTTCCCTATCCAAGTCTGATTCCCCGTGCCTCCTGCACTTTCCCAGTTCATTTCAGGAAACCCTTGTTTCCTTGAGATACACATTACTTTATATGTTATCTCGTATGCACTCATTTGGAAGGAGTCTTAGCGAGGCAAGGGCTGGACGAATCCGGACGACGGTCTGCGAAGGCCTTGGAAGGATCAGGTGATCTCTCCACTTACTTTTGTACGTACTATTTTTATAATACAGAAGTATCATGCTGTTCCCGAAATAAACGTGTTAGTGTATGCTTTAATGTATGAAGAATATTTGTTATACAAACATTCATGATGATTTATTTAATGTTTTATATGAATCTCACTAACATATAGAGTAGAAATATACTGTACAACTTGTCCTTTGTGCTGGTTTCTTCTTTTATTTCAGGTGAAAGAGGAAGGATGGTTGCAGGGAGTTTGAACTCCACGTGGATCTACTTCAAACGTAGGACCAACGGGTAAACCTCTCATTCTACTCGATTTCGTTTTTATGAATGTGCATGATCGTGTGAGTCTCTGTTAAATAGTACGCCCCTGCTCTGTGGAGGTTGAATCCCAACCAACCTCTAGGGTGTTAAATCCCCGAAACAGTAGGCTACCCCCCAAAGTCAGCAGGTTAATGAATTATTGGTTCTCCATCCACTTCCTCCACTCAGACGATGTTGCTGAGATTCCTTACATGGCTTGGGTCTGCGGTAAAAGTTTCCTATAATGACACGAATGGTTTGTCGGGTTTAACCCCATCTTACAAACCCCCTTGAAGAAACTTGTTTGGGTTAAATTTCCCAGACTTCCATTAGAATTCTGTATGAAGCCGACATTGACTACAATTGTAAATTCCATCGAGAAGCTTAGATTTATTGATCTTGGGGGTATGGGGGCTTGTGATAAGCGAATTTCTTGGATCTTGGTGAAAGTAAATTTCTATGGAGGGCTACCTGGCAACATCGACCTGGAATCATACTGCCTTCGGCACCGTCAAATGATTGATTATTGGGGGCTCCCCTTCTGGTGCCTTCTATGTCACCAGATGAGCCACTTGGTGTGGTGGTGTCCCAGTGGTCGGAAAAAGTTAAATAATTGGACTTTGGGTTGAGTGGTTCCCATATCTTCAGTGGGGGAGGAGTTGAATGCAACTAAACTGCACTCACGCCAAAGAGGTAAGACCCCTGCTTCTAATTTACCTTCTGCTCTCCATTTTTCATCATTCTCAGACCTCTCATCCCCCCAATGTGAAACAATCCCCTTGTCCTTTGCCTCAACTGATAGGATTTCAGCCAAGGCTGGTGAGAATTTGAATATGATCACTCCCTCCACGTCTCTGCATATGGAGAAGGCATGTCCACCTCTACCTGTTACTATTGAACTTCCTGACTCTTCAACTGATCACTACACCTCACCTTTCATTCCTGCAACCCAATCTCCTTCCATTCCTCCTCTCGAACCGACTTCTCCACCCACAAAGCGTTCCCATTTTAATCCACTACCCCCCGTCTCCCCTCATAACTTTGTTGGTAGTGACTGTTATCACCTAATTTGACCTCAGACTGAAAAAGGTCAAACCAGGGTAACTAAAAACCACGCTTAACCTTGTAGCTATCCCTACAAGGCAGGGAGAGGGCTCTCACCGTAAGATATCGCAATAGCTGCAAAATTATTTTAGGCTAGGTATAGTAGCACGAAATATTTTTATAAATTTTCTGGGTTTTTATGTTGTTGGATCAGATGGAGCTGGGTGGTTTAAATCTGGGGAATTAAATCACAAATACAGAGTATTCTGTCGGGCAAGGTAGGCAGGGATTTTAACAAATTTGTTTTAATGATGGAGAAATGTTTAAGACTGGTGAGGAGCTGAGGAGGGCATATGAAATGGATTCTTCTCAAACAACAGAAAACATAAAATATTGAATGATTTTCCCAAGGCAGAGCACTGTAAAAAGTGGATTCTACCTATCTAACTTGAAAAAATTCAAAAGAAATAATGGAATGAATGAATGGCATACATAACATTTAACAAATGATCACAAAAGAAGAGACAGTGCTAAAATTCCATACCACAGGGATCCCATAAAAAATTGCTGCAAGTCTTTATTAATCCCCTTCCAAATGGGTTACAAAGATATACAATGAAGCTTTGTGCGTACCACTGATTTCCAACTTTTTCCACCCTTACAAATGACTCAAAAATTACATTAAATAGACAAATTTTCAAGGGGGGAAATCTGCAGAAGGAGGAGTTGTTTCACCTGCCCCAAAACCAAAATCTGAAGATAGAAAAACAACCAACCGTATGCCCCTGAAAAAGAGGGAACAATACATATCTGACCATATGGAAGAATACTTTGTCACATTTATTCCAAAAAATAGGAAGAAAAACAAATCTGGAGATGATCCCTTCATTTATCGTTGCTGTAGATGCCGAAATAATCTCTGTATTTCACAATTAGCTCGCGGCCTTTTAACAAAATATGTGTCTTTTTTCCTTTTAGCGAAGAAAAATCCCTTTTTCATGAAAAAAGAGCGAAAAGGAAAGGTGGGCCCAGGACATCGCAATCGCACATTGGGAAGGGGAGCAGGCATGACTCATGGCCGGGGAAAATCGCGGTAAGAGATATGAGATGGAGGAAACTGGGCGATGGTGGATCATCGCATCGGAGAAATGGTGTGGGTGGGAGTTGAGAGTTGCATAAATTTATCGATTGCGTGATGCGATGTGATACTTATCTCATCAGCGGAAGGAATGGGAAGAGTTCAAGTGATGGCAGGGAATGTCGATAATGCGATGCGATGAAGTGACTTATCACATCGGTGAAAATGAATGTGCGGGGTTAAGTGCTGGGGATTGGTGCGAAGCTGCGATGCGATGGTGTATAAGCGTTGCAATCACATCGACGATGTCGGGGAGGCGAAGTAATGCACTATGGGAAGGTGAAGTTGCAATGCGATGGTGTGATGACATTGCATTAGCAGTATGTAGGATTCAGAAATTTCAAAAAGACAAAGGGAATTTTGCGATAAAGGCAAAGAATCATATAAAAAGGCAAAAATGTAAAGTTAAAGGGCCAAATGAAAAAGGGGCAGAGTTATGCTTTTGAGGCCTTTATTCTTTTGGGCGTATTTTCCAATCCAGAAGTCAGTTTTGGGAGTGTGATATATCGTTGGAAATCTCTTTCTGGGCTCCTTATGATGAAAATACTTGGAACACGATTTATAGTGAAAATTATGTGGAGAACACCCTTGAAGGCAAAGAAAAGCCCTTTTGACCCTTGGTGACGGGCTGCAAAAGACCAATAGTGGCTTTGTGGAGATAGCAACTTCTGAAGTTCAACTTATTACATATGGAGACACAAAATTACATAAAAAATGATAAATGAAACAAATTACCCTGTTTTCACCTCAAAACATGTTTTGAGGTAAAAATTACATCCAGCTGAAAGAACAACTCTTTAACTTTCCAGATGCCATGCTTTGAGTTTATTTGACATCCTCATGTGCTTGCTGATATTTATTGATACTTTCATGATAAATTTTACCATGGTGGAACCCTAGAACCTAATGAGACCAACCCTATGACCTAATAACATGAATTGAAGAGTGAAAGTGAATCATGACTGAAGACCATAGAGAGGAGAATCAGCAAGTATTTTCATGAGGGAAAATGATGAAGTGACCACTACCATCAGTGAATCAATGACCTAATGGAGTGAATAAAAAATTTATAGTATGGGACACCTACTATGAAAATGCAAAAGAGCAGATTTTGATCACAGATGGCAGTATGACAAGACTGACACTAACATTGGCTCCAATGGGGATGGTAGCTCCTTGGAGCTGCCAAGAACACTGTAGACTTAGTAGCCTTATCCATTGGGCAATATGGTCAAAATTATTTAAAGACTAAAAATTGACACAATGCAAACTGACTCTAACTCAAACCATGACTGAAAACTAAATCAAACCAACAAACCTTACACATATCATTCAAGTTTTATAGCCTTCACTTCGGGCCCCAAGCTTCAATGACTGTGCACTTGAAATCTCACCAACACTGAACATGGTATGTACAATGATTGTAACATAATTTCAAAGAATCATCTCAAAAGTAGTAGTGCTTCAAAAGCCTACCATTCACTGGCCCTCCTAGGCAATCTTGGCCGTCCATCTTTGTGAGCAAAAAGGCATTTTGTCCCCTGTATGCTGCAATTTTATACGGCCCTTTCCATAGGTTATCTAACTTACCGTGCTTCCCTTTGTCCTCATTTTGTGCATCCCATCTCAACACCACATCTTCTAATTGAAATTTCTCTGCTTTGGTTTTCCGATCATAGATCTTCTTTATTTTTCCTGCAACTAAATAGTGCTCTATGAAACTTCCTCCCTTGTTTGCTGGAGGTGGATCATTTGATTGATCCTTCGCTGATTGTCGTCCTATTCACTGCCAGCCTCTTGCAATAGTCTCATGACTAGAACTGTAAGTGATGTAGGGAAAACATAATCAATGCTATAAACTAACTCAAACGGTGACATACCTATGGATTTCTTGCTGCTAAATTTGTCGGCCCATAATGCGTTGATCAGTTTTCGATGCCAATTCCTCTTATTTTCTTCCAAAATTTTCTTGATTATATTCACCAGAGTCTTATTTGATGATTTCGCTAAGCCGTTTCCCTATGGGTAGTATGCTGTCGAATGGCCAAGTATAATATTATACTTACTGCAGAACTCAACCATCTTCTTGGATTTAAATGCCGTTGCATTGTCTGTTATAATTTTATGAGGGCAACCAAAACGAGACAATATATTTGATTCTAAAAATTGAATGATTACTGTATCCGTTGCCTGCCTTACTGGAATGACCTCTATCCATTTGGTAAAATAATCTGCACCCGTCAGGATCCATCGATGCTGTGTTGATGATGTGGGATGGATTTTCCCTATGAAATCGAGTCCCCATTGCTGGAAAGGCGCATTTACTTGAACTGGTTTCAAAGGAAGAGGAAGCAGTTTCCTTTTTCCTTGAAAAACTTGGCACTCATGGCAACTCATCACTGTTTTATACAAATCTGAAAATAAAGTCGGCCAATAATATCTTGCTCTCAACACTTTGTTAGCTATTTTTTTCCAAAACAAGTGACCACCACAATCACCTTTATGAAAGTCATGCATTACTTGTTGAGCCTCATCTTCAACCAAACAATTAAGTAGAATAACTCCCGGATCTTTCCAATAAAGAGCACTATTTAAAAACAGAATTTAGCGGATTTGAGTTTTAGTGATCTACCTTTACTTCTAGACATCCCTGGAGGTGGCGAAAGATGCTGAAGAACATAAACTATAAATATTTATTTAATTAAATTAAAATTTTTTATTTATGTAATTTATTTTTATATTTTTTTATATTTTTGGATTGACTTGATATTTTAACATTTAATCTATTATTATAATAAATAAAAATAAAACAAAACAAATATTTTAATGTTTTAATTATTATTCTAAAAATAGAAATAAATACATAAAATAGTAAATATTTATTTAATCTTCATGAATATATTGAATAATTCTTATTTTTATAAAATTAAAAATTGAATAATTCTCTCTTTTTTTTTTTTGATATTTTAACAATTTAATTTATTATTATAATAAATAAAAATAGAACAAAATAAATATTTTAATATTTTAATTATTATTCTAAAAATAGAAATAAATACATATAATAGTAAATATTTATTTAATCTTCAAGAATATATGGAATAATTCTTATTAAAAAAAATAAAAATAAAATAAAAATAAATAAATAATATTCAAATTTTAAACATTAATCATTAATTAAAAAAAAAATTTAAACATTAATCATTTAATAATAAATAAATAAATTATTATTTTATATTTTTTTGATTTTATGATTTTATTCCCAAATTTAGTCAAACTAGCCGTTTTTTTACAATGGCTAGTTGGGGCTTTTCTTATCTATTTAATTGGGTTTCCTGATCAGATTTTTCATCTTGTCTTGATGATGAACCACACTGGCTGGTTCGAAACGCGTTGACCAAATTTATTTGGATGTGGTTTTTACCAAAATATTTTTCTCACAACATAAACTATGTCTGAATACCATGGTGATTGGAGAGAGATTTCTGAAACTAGAATAAGGGAGCCATCATCCTCATCCTCCAACATTTCTGGTATGAGATTTATGTCCAGGGACGGTAGGTTTGATTGTGCCATTAGTTTTGCCAAGCCTTGTCCTTTGATTAACTTTGTGGTTTTAATCTCCAAATCGTATTCCAACATTGCTGCTATCCACTTACCTCTTCATCCTTCTGGATTAGTTTGCACCAGGACATCGTTTACTGCTGCATTAGGAACATATGCTATGGTATGTGAATGTAGAATGTATACTCTAAAATCCTTTAATGCTTTTATAAGAGCCAATTCTTGCTTTTCAATGATATTATACCGCAAGGCAGCATCTCGAATGGTCCTATTGAAAAAGGAAATGGGCTGTTCAATCTAATCTCTATTTTGCATCAATACCATAGCCATGGTATGCTCCGATACAAATGAAAATATAATAAAATCTTGAGTGTAATCGAGACTAATCAAGACTGGGGCATTGGACAAAAAAAACTTTACTAGATTAAATGACTTGATATCATCCTTGCTCCATTTGACAGTGCTGTCCTTTTTCAACATGTTAGTCATTTCTCTTAAATGGTCAGCCAAATTGGGTATAAATCTGCGTAAGAAGTTCATCTTACCATTAAATGCCTGAATCTCCTTTTTTTTGCGTGGGAAGTCTATGTGCTGAATTGCCTCCACTCTTGAAGGATCAATGCAGATACCATCTTTAGAAATGATATGAACCAACAAATTTCCCTCATCCATAGCACACTGACTTTTCTTCGGATTGAGAGAAATCCCAAACTTCCTGTATCTCTGAAATACAATCCTCAAATGGTGGAGGTGATCACCATCAGAACTAGAAAACACTGCTAGATCATCTAAATAAACAACCAGAAAAACATCCTTTTCATTAGCAAAAGCAATGTCCATTGCTCGCTGGAAAGTGGCTCCAGCATTCTTCAATCCAAATGGCATTTTGGCATACTAAAAAGTTCCCCAAGGTGTTGTGAAAGCAGTTTTGTCGTAGTCTTTTTCATGCACCAAGATCTGATTATAGCCTGAGTAACCATCGAGTAGTGACATCCTTCATGCTCCAACTACTCTTTGCAGAATATGATCCATATTTGGCAGTGGATAGTTATCCTTTAAGGATACTTTATTGAGATTATGGAAATCTATACACAATCTTATCTCTCCTTTCCTTTTTCGAACCGAGACTAAATTTGAAATCCAATCTAAAAATCTAATTGGAACAATGATACCAGCTTTATGCAATCTGTTTACCTCTTTTTCAATGGATGGAAGCAGCTTCGGGTTAATCCTTCTCAGCTTCTGTCTGAATGGCTTACGATCCGTTTTGATGGGAATAGTATGCTGAATTATATTTTTGTCATATACTTTCAAATCTAAATAATCCCATGAAAACACATCAGAAAATTCAGAAAGTAATTTAACATACTGGGCCTTTACCTCAGGAGATAATGCTTTTGATAACTTCACAAGATTAGGCTTGTTGATGCAGGGGCATTAGGCTCAAAACAACCTTTGTCCATAAATAAATGTAAAGGGGGGTCTCGTGTTTTATTTCCCCATGCAATTATTCATAGTTGAGTCATTTTTAGTTAATTAGAGAGGAAAATGTAACTGCCCGGATGATTAGTGGGCATAGGAAGAGACAGTCTGTCTCTGTCTGTCAGAGGGTTAGTCTAAGAGTTAGAGATTTGAAGAGTTTTGGGTTGTTAGAAGAATTGAATCGATTCTGTTGTTTTGTACAAGAACAAGCCTGATGAGGAAAAAGAAGGAGGCGCCCTGCATAGTGGACTGCATAGACTGCATGGTGCTGTAGAGTAGGAGGCCATTGCATCGAAGATCTGGCCCTAACAAGATGTGGTACATAGTTTCATTCCGCAGATGAATGAAGAAATAGTTTTGAGTACATGTGCTTGATCGATTTAATCTCTATATGGAAATGCCCTGAATCTCTGTGATTTATGCTGTGGAAAAAAAATCTCTGTATCTGAGTTGAATGACGCCTTGTGTAATGGGGTTTGACTTCAATAGGCCCTGGTATAAGAATTCATGGACATTCTCAGTCATTCAGGGTTTTATAACATTCTGAATGTAATTATTGAAGGCGTTGGGGTATTTCCCGCTCTGTTTGAAATTAAGACTCTGGATTTTGGGTTAAAAGCCTGGTTGTAGGTTTTGTAGTGAAAAGGCCTTTGTAGGACCGGTTCTGTGCGAAATCCCTGTTCCCTTGTAATACAATTGAACCATACTCTCAGTGAATGAGTGATTGTGTGAGCGTTCTGCATAAGAAATTGGGAAAGGTTGAATAAGGCCCGTTAAAAGAGCAAAGTATAACTACGCTCTGTTTATTAAAGAATAGAGGAATTGCCCAAAGTGTAATCCCTGCCTGTTTGAAGTAACGAACGTTGGTTTGTTAAGTGGATGCTCGATGGCGTAGTTTGATTCTATGGATGAGATTTAAACTACATATGGAGGTTTCGTTATAATGACAACGGTGGAATAGCATCATTGAATCGCATTTGAAGCACGAGTTAGTGTTGTACGCGGAAGTGAATTGAACGAAACTTGGAGCAACGAAGCGATCAGAACCATGATAAGAATGGAAGGGTGGTTTTGAAGGCCGAAACTGGCAGGTTTCGCATTTTTATAAAGCGGTAAGAAGATTCAATCAAAAAAACATGATACGTGTCTTTGCTTGACACGTGGAAATTGGTAGTTTCACAAAACAACGAATGTCACACGATTCGTGAGCGTTAAAGTTAGAGAACAAAAAAAATGAGATATTAGATTTTGGACATCGGATCGTCCAACCCAACGCGACGAGATTTCCATCGTCGGATGAAAAGGGTACATTAGTGCAGGCCTCAACTCTGATATACGTTAATGGTTGCAGGGGTATATATGAATTATCATATGTCAGGCTAGGTTTAATATATCGACTAAACCTTGTTGTTGGTTTGTATATGCATTCAAAGTTAAGCCATGGATGATGGCTTTAAAGAGCTATTGGTAAATAAATATGCGTAAACCAAGCAATGTTAATGTAAGCACCAAAGGAAGATCCATTGCGGGTTAACTTAGGCTAGGGGGGGGGGGGGTTTATTTAATGTTCAAAATCGTTGGCTAGAGAATGCTGATGTGTAATTAAACCTAAGACTAATTGAAAGGTTGGGCACAGTTGTGACTTACATCGAATATATATTTTGTAGGTTATATTAGGGGTCTCCGCATAAGAGGGTCGAGGTTTTAAATGTCCTTCTATAAGTCAAGTTCTTATTGATTAAGCTGAGAGGGTAAGGGCATTGGCTAACTGCCTTTCAAAACAATACATATGAGGGGGATTTCAAATGTAGTTGAGCGCTTTTATTGAAATGCCAAAGGACTTGTTGTCTAAGATATATAAGGGTTGCCTCTTATGTGAGTTATATAAAGATTGTCATCGTATTCATTAATCAAATTCTAGGAATTTTATAAATGAATCTGAACAAGATAATTAAAGTAGACTCCCTTAGTGAAGGAAGGTAGTAAGAGAAGGGCTTCTGCCTCATTTAAATTGTCAGATGAGATTGTGTTGGACAACAGAACTCAGGATTCATTTTCATACATGGATAGATTTAATTTTCCAGTTAAAAGGAAGGTAAACAGGTTGAGTTGCCCAGATTTTGGGCTTGGTTGGGAAACAAAATTCTAATGCATTTGTACACACAGATTTGATGAAATTTTGGAAAAAGCCGAGACTGTGGGTTTTATCCCCATCATGGTGGTATCGGAGCCTAAATTGAATTAGATCTTTGAAGGTTTTATTTTGAAATTCACATGTACTAAACAGTGAGAAAGTTGATGTTTAAATCTGTTTAAGAGGATTTGCAGATTTGATTTGACATACAGTGAAGGGGCCTCCAGATGTGCAGAATCTGGAGTTAAAGAAAAGGAGTCTTGAAGATTGCAGTAGATAGAGTGCAGTGAAGGCGAAGATAAAATCAAGATCATTCAGGGATCTTGAGAGGTAAGATGATGAGCCTTATTTGAACTCTGGTTGGAAGGTATTGTTTGCAGATTTCAGGGTGCAAGCAATTGAGAAGGAATCTCAGCAGAAGCAGATCACAGCTTTGAGAGCAGTGACAAGAAGATTCCAGCAAGGGATTCTGAGTGGAGAAAGAGTGTGGTAGAACCTAGAATATTCCCAACTGAGGTTGGATGATAGAAGAACAGAGGTGTTCTTGAGAGAAGGTTGTAGAGTGAAGCCTAGAAGGAGCAGAAGAGAGTGCTAAGAAGGTTCCAGCAGATAGGGGACCAGTACTTGCCCAAAAGCTGGATCCAGAGGAAGGGATTGGTGAGGTGAGTTGCAACAAGAGAGCTTGATGTTGCAGAGGCTTAGTGCAGCTTGTGAGTGAAGAACTCCTGGAGGAGGAAATGGTCACTGACAGCCATAGTCGAGATGGCAGAGGTTCTGAGAGAGGCCACAACAGAAGAGTGAGGGAAGATTCCAAGGCAATTGGCATGAGGAAGAAACTCATTGATGAAGAGTAGTGGAAGGAGTTAGCTGAGATCAGTAAGAAGCTTATCGAGCTGGAAATAATGATAGAGAAAAACCAGAGAGGTGGTTGGCTCATGAAGAAGAAGGTAAAGTGGCAGAGGCCACAAAGGAAGAAGGGGAAATTGATGAATGCTCAGAAGAAGGAAGAAATGCTCAGAATGATTGAGTATTCGGAGAATAAATTGGAGACTGAAGCTTCAAGTGGGGCCAAAGGGTCCATGAGCCTTACATCTGACATATTTTGTATGTTTGTAGGAAAGCCATGTGGAGATGAGAAAACTGCGGATATTGTCACTGAGAAGGAAAATGGAGCAGCTACATGTTTTGAAGATGTCCATGCACAATTAGAGAGAGATTCTGCTTTCCAACATATTGGAAGCAAAGGAGATTTAATTTATGATATTGGCCAAAAGCCGAAGGTTGAACAACTTGAATAATTTGAAGAAGAGAAGACCATTTAAGAATCTCTGAAGCATCTAGAGGACTTGGGACAACAAGAAGAGTTGATGATTGATTCATCAAATGAGACCATGAGGTCTTGTGTTTTTACAACTGACAAGTTGTGTGTGAATGCAGGTGTTAATGAAGGCAGTTCATATGGTGGAACTGTGACAAATGAAGTTGACTGTTGCCAAGCCAGATATGATGAGTATCTTTCGGATGAAGATCAGATTGTGTTATTGGAGTAGAAGGAATTCATCAATTCCTTATTTTATAGAAGATATTGTTTCAATGAGGTTGGTGAAGATGAATTTGTCATTAATGCTGATAATGACAAACTGCTTTTGTTAAATGGCCAAGTAAGGAGTGATGGACAGATAACTGAAGTTTTTGCAGAGATGGGAAATCAGAATTCCATTCTGATGAAGGCTGAGGAGATAGTGAAGATTGTGAAAATGTTTCCTCAGAAGAGATGCCAGGATTGTGGCATGAGCAGAGGACAGAAGTACAAAGAGAAAGAGTTTAGATTGTAAGGACAAAGATAACTGAGGATGAGAAAGTTAATTTTTATGAACTACAACAGAGAGACATCCTTGCAGAGGATAGTGCAGAAGAGAGACTAACTGATTGTCTCAAGAAATGTTTGAAGAATTGGAATCAACATATTGATGTGCTGATGGAGAAGAAAATAAAGTTGGGACAGCATACTGAGATGCTGACAGAAGGGAGAAAGCCTCTGAAGCCTTGTGAATTTTGTCTTGACAATTGTTTGATAAATGCAAGTCCTGTTAACGCTGGAGGAAGGTTGGCAGCATTGAGCAGTCCATTGAAAAGAGAGAAGAATTCCATGGAAGATTTTAGTCCATGGAATGGAGAAATTGAGTTGCAAGAGGTTATGATGAATCAGCAGGATTCTATACAAAGAAGGGAACCTCGATCTCAAGATTGGGGATTGCAGCATGAGAAGATACAAAGGAATAAATCCAGGGAAGATTTTCAGAGCCTTGGGAAAGACTCAGGACTGCGGAAAGAGAAATTGGTGATTGAGTCACCAACTAAGACCACTGAGTCTTGTGATTTGAGATTTGAAAATTTGGTTGTGTTGACAGGTATGGCAGAGAAAAATCCATCTTTTGAGGTTGTTTTGAAAGAAGTGGAGCTGTTGCAGGATGTAGATGAGACAGTCATGTCTCATGGGCAGAAGTTGGGTGCTATTGGTCGCAGAGAATAATTGGCTTGTTCGAATAGCTAAGAGAAGGTTGTATGGTAGAATTTTGGGGCTGCTACAATAGTAGAAAATCAGAGTTTTACTCTGATAGAAGATGGAAGTGCAGCATTTAAAAAGTTTGAAGTAATACAAGAAAAAGGAAGGCAATTGCTGGAGATTTCCAGGGCATAAGAAGAAGAACATGCTGAATTTAATTTACAGCATGCTGACAATGAGATACAAGCACCGAACAAGTGGATGGAATATTTACTAAAGACATTCAGAAAAGAAGGTGAAATGGCAAAGCAGCAGCTGATTGAAGTGGTGCTGGGAGAAATGCTGGAGCAACAAACTAAAGTGTTGCCAGAAGAGGAGGAGAAAACACAAAGATTGTATGAGTTTGATGTTTGTTTTGTGACTTCAGGTGCTGAAAGGAGGGCTAAAGGATGCTTAGTCCAGAAGAATAGAAGAGATGAGGATGGTGACTGGAAAATCGAATACCAGTTTGAAGATTTGCTGAAGACAGAGAGTAGAGAAATTGTCATAAATGACAATCAGGAAAAATTTTACTGTTGCGAAAAGCAAGAGGGCATGGATGATTGGGTGGTAGCTAGGGAAGCAGTAAGAACTGGAGAAGAGAAAAAGGCTACAGACACAGCTGAAGCTCAGCAATCCAGCAGGAATAGTATCCAGCAGTCAGAAGATACCTTAGATCAAGAAATTGAAATTATAAGAAAACTGATGGTAAAGGTGACTGAGGAAAAACCAACAGCAAGGAAACAAAGAAGTAACAGAAAAAGAAAACTAGAAGGAGGCTATAAAGGTGCAACCAGTGGAAAGCTGCAGCACAAAGTATGGAAGCCAGAAGGAATGCAAAAGAAAAACGCTGCAACAGATGACTAGTTGCAGAACAAGGTGTGGGATCCAGGAAGACGAAGACTAAAGCACATTATCAGGAGATCATGAAATATTTTAACATGGGGAGTCTGATGCAGGGGCATTAGGCTCAAAACAACCTTTGTCCATAAATAAATGTAAAGGGGGGTCTCATGTTTTATTTCCCCATGCAATTATTCATAGTTGAGTCATTTTTAGTTAATTAGAGAGGAAAATGTAACTGTCCAGATGATTAGTGGGCATAGGAAGAGACAATCCATCTCTGTCTGTCAGAGGGTTAGTCTAAGAGTTAGAGATTTGAAGAGTTTTGGGCTGTTAGAAGAATTGAATCGATTCTGTTGTTTTGTACAAGAACAAGCCTGATGAGGCAAAAGTAGGAGGTGCCCTGCATAGTGGACTGCATAGACTGCATGGTGCTGTAGAGTAGGAGGCCATTGCATCGAAGATCTAGCCCTAACAGGATGTGGTACATAGTTTCATTCCGCAGATGAATGAAGAAATAGTTTTGAGTACATGTGCTTGATCGATTTAATCTCTATATGGAAATGCCTTGAATCTCTGTGATTTATGTTGTGGAAAAAAAATCTCTGTAACTGAGTTGAATGATGCCCTGTGTAATGGGGTTTGACTTCAATAGGCCCTTGTATAAGAATGCGTGGAAATTCTTAGTCATTCAGGGTTTTATAACATTCTGAATGTAATTATTGAAGGTGTTGGGGTATTTCCTGCTCTGTTTGAAATTAAGACTCTGGATTTTGGGTTAAAAGCTTGGTTGTAGGTTCTGTAGTGAAGAGCCCTTTGTAGGACCGGTTCTGTGCGAAATCCCTGTTCCCTTGGAACAAAATTGAACCATATTCTTAGTGAATGAGTGATTGTGTGTGAGTTTTGCATAAGAAATTGGGAAAGGTTGAATAAGGCCTATTAAAAGAGCAAAGTATAACTACGCTCTATCTATTAAAGAATAGCAAAATTGCCCAAAGCGTAATCCCTGCCTGTTTGAAGTAACAAACGTTGGTTTGTTAAGTGGATGCTCGATGGTGTAGTTTGATTCTATGGACGAGATTTAAAATACATATGGAGGTTTCGTTATAATGACAACGGTGGAATAACATCATTGAATAGCATTTGAAGCACGAGTTAGTGTTGTACGCAGAAGTGAATTGAACGGAACTTGGAGCAACGAAGCGATCAGAACCATGATAAGAATGAAAGGGTGGTTTTGAAGGCCGAAACCGTTAGGTTTCATGTTTTTATAAAGCGGTAAGAAGATTCTGAATAAAAAAAACGCGATACGTGTCTTTGCTTGACACGTGGAAATTGGCAGTTTCACAAAACAACGAATGTCGCGCAATTTGTGAGCGTTAAAGTTTGAGAGCAAAAAAAATGCGATATTAGATTTTGGACGCCAGATCGTCCAACCCAACGTGACGAGATTTCCATCGTCGAATGAAAAGGGTACATTAGTGCGGGCCTCAACTCTGATATACGTTAATGTTTGCTGGGGAATATATGAATTATCGTATGTCGGGCTAGGTTTAATATATCGACTAAACCTTGTTGTTGGTTTGTATATGCATTCAAAGTTAAGCCAAGGCCGATGGCTTTAAAGAGCTGTTGGTAAAAAAATATGCGTAAACCAAGCAATGTTAATGTAAGTGCCAAAGGAAGATCCATTGCGGGTTAACTTAGGCTGGGGGGTTTATTTAATGTTCAAAATCGTTGGCTAGAGAATGTTGATGTGTATTCAACCTAAGACTAATTGAAAGGTCGGGCACAGTTGTGACTTACATCAAATATATATTCTGTAGGTTATATTAGGGGTCTCCGTATAAGAGGGTCGGGGTTTTAAATGTCCTTCTATAAGTCAAGTTCTTATTGATTAAGCTGAGAGGTTAAGGGCGTTGGCTAACTGCCTTTCAAAACAACACATATGAGGGGGATTTCAAATGTAGTTGAGCGCTTTTATTGAAATTCCAAAGGACTTGTTGTCTGAGATATATAAGGGTTATGTCTTATGTGAGTTATATAAATATTGTCATAATATTCATTAATAAAATTCTAGGAATTTGATAAATGAATCTGAACAAGATAATTAAAGTAGACTCCCTTGGTGAAGGAAGGTAGTAAGAGAAGGGCTTCCGCCTCATTTAAATTGTCAGATGAGATTGTGTTGGACAACATAACTCCGTATTCATTTTCATACACAGATAGATTTAATTTTCCAGTTAAAAGGAAGGTAAACAAGTTGAGTTGCCCAGATTTTGGGCTTGGTTGGGAAACAAAATTCTAATGCATTTGTACACACAGATTTGATGAAAATTTGGAAAAAACCGAGACTGTGGGTTTTATCCCCATCACTTGTCAGCTGCTCCAAGATTTACATATTCACGTCCTTTATCAGTAGGCACCAATCTTGGCTTCCTTGCAACATCATCTTGATCAAAAAGCTCCTCTAAAGGTATGAGACCTCTAGGAATTACATTATCTTTCAGCTGTAACACGTCCATCTGATTGGCTTCAATATCTTGTTCATCATAATCACCCTCTGTGGAAGTATCCTCGAATTTTCCTTCACTCTGCAAAAAAAGCATTGATTTCATTGTCATCCCAAAACACTTGCTAATACCTTAGATTATCCGGAACAATAGGCCGAAGTTTGACATAAATTTCAAATTTGTTGCTGGAGTTCATTGGAATCTTCAAATTAGCTGCAGTAGTGGCAAGAGAGTCTGCAATAAGATTCTGCATTCGAGGTACTGCTGTCAAAGTGTATTCAGAAAAAATTCTTAGGATGTCCAGGACCGCATTTCTGTAGGCTCTCAATCGCGGATGCTTTGCTTGATATTCTCCCTTTACCTGTTTGATTATCAACTTTGAATCTCCATAGACAGAAATCATTTTTGCATTTAACTTCTTCAAAATTTTCAGACCTGCAATCAAAGCTTCATACTCTGCTTCATTGTTAGAGCAGTCAAAGGCCAACTTATAAGCACATACTCTAACATTACTAGGAAATTTCTCAGGCTGGAAAACAGGGCTCCAAATCCAAATTCCTATACCAGCATCGTCCTTACCAACAACTCCGTCAAAATCCATGCTCCAAAGGACTTCTTCCTCTTCTTCTAGATGCTGAATTTTTTTTTTCTTTCTCTAACTTACCTTGACTGATTTCTTCATTTTTTTGCTGTTCACTGTCCTTTTGCTGCTGGCAGGTGGAAAGCTCAGAAGGGTTGGATGTTTTTTCTTTTTCCTGTTTAAGGACTTCCCTAAAATTCTCTGAAATATTAGGTACTTCATCTCCTTCTACCAACTGAACCTCTTCATCATTCAAACCACTATCTGAATATAATACAAATGACTCTAAATCTGTGTGGACAACATTAACTGGATGATTAACATGCTTCTCTTTGCTAGTAATCATATATTTCATTTTCTTTTCCCTGTATAGCTTTCTTAATTGACCGAACATGGGGATGGTACCATAAGAGAAATCAAGTTGTATGGTCCCCTTAAGTTTTGCACCCCATGACTTGGACAAAAGCATTCCAAACAGTGGTGGAACATCTGCTACATCTACATCCATCAAAACATTCTTGGCTAGGATTTGATCTAAAGATACTACCAAGTATTTGATAAGACCAATACAATGGACCCTACCGGAGTCAAAGGAATACAAATCATGGTATTTTCGAGTAATATCAAGACCCAACTTCTCCATAATGGCTTTAGGCATCAAATTGTGAGAGGCCCCGGAATCCAACATAACATTGTGTAAGATAAACTCATGCAATCTAAGACTCAGGTAAAAGGGAGGGACTTCACTATCTTCAGATTGACCTTCTATAGTAGGACCAAAAATGAGTTCAGGATAATCATCTTCAACATTTACCATATCTGACATAGAGTCTATTTGCAAAATTCAAGACACCTGATGTTTATAAGTGTTGTTCTTCACCAACTCTGCTAAGGGAATGGACACCTTCAGCTTAGAAATTTCATTTTCTAAATTAAAGGATGGAACATTTTCTACCTCTTTGATGGGAGGATCTTTATTCTCCACTTGATCCTTTGCTACACTCGGCTAATTATTCTTCTCATTTGCTGTGTTATTTTGTCGAGGATGCTTTGCTGGAAGATGGATCAGCAAGTTCTTTCCCTTTCCTCTGCGTATTTGAAGGATCATTTTTCGATTGTAGCTCTTTCCTTTTTTGAATGGGATTGATGGGTACATCTCTTCTCCTCAAAGAATACTGCTTCTGTTGTGCTGAGTCACTCTTCCTCTTAAGCTACATCATTGGCCAATATGAAATCTTCATCTCTTCGAGTGTCTGGGGTCATTGCATATTCTTCATCTTCTGTCAGGAAAATGGGCGTAACATCAACAGTGAAAAAGTGGTTAGCTTCAACCACTGGATCATCATCATCATCTGTTTCCATCCCCTGAACATAATTTTGCTGCAAAGGGGTTCTGATCTGCTGCTGTTGTGTTGCTTGGTCCTATGTTTTATGTTCCCTCTGCTTAATTCGGAATTGGGGCTGCTGATGTCCTCTGAAATTTGGATTCCTGATTTGTGCTTCAGGTCTATCTGAAATAGTCAATTGGTCAACCATATTCTCCACTATTCGGATCAAAGTATCCATCTTACTATCTGAAGGAGATGCTTCCTCTTTTAAAGTCACCCTCTTTTCAGCTCTTGTCTGTGCTCTTTTTGCCAACAGATTTTCTTCTACACTTACAACGGTTTTATGCATGTCTTTAAGTGTGGTAGGGTCTCGTTCTCGTAACTGATATGCCATATTAGCATCGAAACCATCTAGAAATTTGAGCAAAGCTAACCCTACGGGGGGTTTGAGATTGACCGGAATAGCATTATACACATCATTAAACCTTACACAATAATATTGTACACTTTCACCCACACTCCTTTTAATATTTTCATACTCGGAAAAAATCTGGAGTGGGTTTTTCTTTACCTCCCATCGGTCTAAGAATTGTTTATGTAGTTCCGGCAAAGTGTGGATAGAGGCCACTGGTAAGGCTTAGAACCATTTTCGAAATTCACCCCCAAAACTTTGGACAAACAATCTCATGGTGACATTTTCAGCCTCTACTTCATGAAGGTCAAAGAAGTTGTTCATCTTATTAACATGTTGCTGGGCTGTGAGGCTTTGAGTGGCATCGAAGAAAGGTATTTTACTTTGGTAATCAGCAGGCATATCATTTAGTTTCTGGGGTAAGACCAGGGGTGCGTACCAGGAAGCCATATCTCTAGGTGGATTTACAACAACGTTCGAACTACCAGAATTTAAAGGAGCAGTTGATGGAGAAGTCGAAGGCTGAGAATTGATTTCAGAAATTGATGGAAATACTGATGAATTGGGGGCAGTGGATGTTGTTTCTAATAATTCAGAAAGCTCAAGAATATTTGCAGTGGTAATAGATGTTGGAGAAGATTTCAAAATGTAATCATCAATAGATCTGTTTTCCCTTTGAACTTCGATATCTACAAGAAATTTTGGATCTAAAACTGTGTTATCCAATGTTGTTTCAGATTTGATTATGAACAGAGAAAGCTCAAAACTCTCATCAAAAGGGAGGTCTTCAAAAAACAACCACTCACTAGGCCAGGAATGGAATCTAAAAATGGGTCTAGTGCTTACTGAACCTTCTTATATTCTGATTATTTGAGGAATAAGGTTAGGATTTTCAAATACAGGGGGAGTATTTGGATCAGGATTGGCCCTCGTGTATTTCCTTGAAGCCAGTGTGGTCAAATTTCTACTTTGCAATGTTTCACTTCATCCTAGCAAATTCTGGAATTCATCATCCAGAATTTAAGAATTTATATGAAAGATATTATCGGGGTGATCAGTCTTTCGTTTAGACCATTCCCCAGTATGGTCGCCACTATGTTATCACCTAATTTGACCTCAGACTGAAAAAGGGAAAAACAGGGTAACTACAAACCACGCTTAACCTTGTAGCTAGCCCTACAAGGCAGGGAGAGGGATCTCTCTGTAGGATATCTCAATAACTGCAAAATGATTTTAGGCTAGGTATAGTAGCACGGAATATTTTTATAAATTTTATGGGTTTTTATGTTGTTGGATTAGATGGATCTGGGCGGTTTAAATCTGGGGAATTAAATCAGAAATACAGAGTATTCTATGGGGCAAGGTAGGCAGGGATTTTAACAACTTTGTTTTAATGATGGATAAATGTTTAAGACTGGTGAGGAGCTGAGGAGGGCATATGAAATGGATCTTTCTCAAACAACAGAAAACATAAAATATTGAATGATTTTCCTAAGGCAGAGCACTGTAAAAAGTGGATTCTACCTATCTAACTTGAAAAAATTCAACAGAAATAATGGAATGAATGAATGGCATACATAAAATTTAAAAAATGATCACAAAAGAAGAGAAAATGCTAAAATTCCATACCACAGGGATCCCATAAAAAATTGCTTCAAGTCTTTATTAATCCCCTCCCAAACGGGTTACAAAGATATACAATGAAGCTCTGTGCATCCCAGTGATTTCCAACTTTTTCCACCCTTACGAATGAATCAAAAATTACATTAAATAGACAAGTTTCAAGGGGGTGAATCTGCAGAAGGAGGAGCTGTTTCACCTGCCCCAAAACCAAAATTTAAAGATAGAAAAACAACCAACAGTATGCCCCTGAAAAAGAGGGAACAATACATATCTGACCATTTGGAAGAATACTCTGTTACATTTATTCCAAAAAATAGAAAGAAACAAATCTGGAGACGATCCCTTCATTTATCGTTGCTGTAGATGCCGAAATAATCTATGTATTTCACAATTAGCTCATGGCCTTTTAACAAAATATGTGTCTTTTTTCCTTTTATCGAAGAAAAATCCCTTTTTCATGAAAAAAGAGCGAAAAGGAAAGGTGGGCCCAGGACATCGCAATCGCACATCGGGAAGGGGAGCAGGCATGACTCATGGTGGGGGAAAATCATGATAAGTGATATGTGATGGAGGAAATGGGGCGATGGTGGATCATCACATCAGAGAAATGGTGCGGACAGGAGTTGAGAGTTGCCGAACTTTATCGATTGCGCGATGCAATGTAATACTTATCGCATCGGCGGAAGGAATGGGAAGAGTTCAAGTGGTGGCAGGGAATGCTGATAATGCAATGCGATGAAGTGACTTATCGCATCGGCGAAAATGAATGCGCGGGGTTAAGTGTTGGGGATTGGTGCGAAGCTGCGATGCAACGGTGTATAAGCGATGCAATCGCATTGGCGATGTCGGGAATGCAGAGTAATGCACTGCGGGAAGGCGAAGTTGCGATGCGATGGTGTGATGACATCGCATTGGCGGTATGTAGGATTCGGAAATTTCAAAAAGACAAAGGGAATTTTGAAATAAAGGAAAAAGATCATATAAAAAGGCAAAAATGTAAAGTTAAAGGGCCAAATGAAAAAGGGGCAGAGTTATGCTTTTGAGGCCTTTATTCTTTTGGGCATATTTTCCAATCTAGAAGTCAGTTTTGGGAGTGTGATATACCGTTGGAAAGCTCTTTCCGGGCTCCTTATGATGAAAATACTTGGAACACGATTTATAGTGAAAATTATGTGGAGAACACCCTTGCAAATAAGGCAAATAAAAGCCCTTTTGACCCTTGGTGACGGGCTGCAAAAGACCAGTAGTGGCTTTGTGGAGATAGTAGCTTCTGAAGTTCAACTTATTACATATGGAGACAAAAAAGTACATAAAGAATGATAAATGAAACAAAGTACCCTGTTTTCACCTCAAAACATGTTTTGAGGTGAAAATTACATCCAGCTGAAAGAACAACTCTTTAACTTTCCGGATGCCATGCTTTGAGTTTGTTTGACATCCTCATGTCCTTGCTGATATTTATTGATACTTTCATGATAAATTTGACCATGGTGGAACCCTAGAACCTAATGAGACCAACCCTATGACCTAATAACATGAACTGAAGAGTGAAAGTGAATCATGACTGAAGACCATAGAGAGGAGAATCAACAAGTATTTTCATGAGGGAAAATGATGAAGTGACCACTACCATCAGTGAATCCATGACCTAATGGAGTGAATAAAAATTTTATAGTATGGGACACCTACTATGCAAATGCAAAAGAGCAGATTTTGATCACAGATGGCAGTATGACAAGACTGACACTAACAGTGACTGCGAATTCCTGCTCTTGAATCCTACTCTGGACTTGGAGACACTTACCGTTCATGAAGGTCACTATCAAGGGGAGCACCTAATCATTTCTCCTATCTCAACCTAAAATATCACTTTTATAAAAAATGGCAGGAGAAACAGTCGTCATTTCCATGACAGGCAAAAATTATGCTTTTGTCTCTTGGCTAATTCTAAATGCCTTCGTGATATCCCTGTCTTATCTCCCATTGACTCCCAAGCACTTAGAGCGTGCATGCCCAAGCCTAATGAAACATGAACCACACCATTTATCTGAACATTCATGGTTTGGGAGACCACACAATTTTTTTGAACCTTAAAAATATTTTCTCAGTCTCTCCTTTTATTACCTTCTTTCAAGAAATTAGGTGTCCTGCTGCTAAAACTATTCCATATTTCCTTTCTATTTGACCCAATTGGTGCATTTTTGGAGTCGAATCTATTGGATTATATGGTGGTCTTATTGCTATGTGGAACCCCTATTCACTAAATTAAGTGCTTATAGTTTTTTTGTTGGTATCCTCCTCTCAGGAAAGATTAGGGGCCTCTCAGAATCCTTCCATCTCATTAACCTATCTGCCCCCTGCCGTAATCAACTAGCTTTCTAGACCCATGTTAACAAATCTAGTATTATTAACATTAGTAAACTTCAATTATGGGAGATTTTAATGCAACCTTATCCTCTACAGAACATTTTCCTACATTTGGCTTGACCCTTTAGCCGATTGCCTCTATCTTATTTTTGTTGATCATCACCTAGTTGATATTAATCCCTTGCCTCTATCCCCCACTTGGACCAATCATAGGATTGGTGACGCTTTCATTTCTAAAAGACTCGACAGGGCCTTGGTGTATGAATGTGTTCTTGAGACTCTTGGGAATTTGAAATTTTTGGTTTTGAAGTCTTCTTTGTCTGACCACTAGGTTATATGTCTCAAATGGCAGATGGAGGTTGTCCAAAAGAGACTCCCCTTTAAATTTGATAGAGTTTGGATGGAGGATCTAGATTATCAATCTTTGGTTGACCAATTATGGAAGCTTGATGGGCCTCCCCTGGGTAGGTTTGCCTCCTTTTGTTTCTTGCAGAAGCTTCAGAACTTGAAGTATAAAATGAAATAGTGGGAAAAACATAAGAAGGAAAAGTTGATTAAAGAACTCCAACAAATTAAGAAGGAATAAGATGAAATGTATAGTCAAATGGGAGAGATGAAATCTGTGTCCATAATCTCTTAGTAAGCTTAATGACTTGGTAAATCGTAAGAATGAAATCCCGAGAATTCAAGAGATCACATGGAAGCTTAAGAGCAAAGCCATCTAGTTGAAAGAATGGGATCAAAACACTAAATTTTTCCACCATTACGAAAATAACAGGAGGAATTGGAATGAAATATGGCACATTGAGGCTCAAGATGGTTCCCTGTTGCAGTCGACGCCAGACATACATGGGGACGCACATAACTACTTCTCGGTTTTTTTTAGGAGGTTCAGTAGTGCAGATTTCTTTGATCACATTTGGGCCCTTAACCACTATCCAAAAATGTATGGGGAGGCTGAAAACAATGCCCTCACCGAACCTGTATCTAAGGATTAAATCCTGGGGGTTCTCAAGTCATTTGCTCGAGACAAAAGTTTCGGCCCCGACAGATGTCCGACCGAAATGTACCTCCATTTTTTTGATATTATGGCGGGGGTCAAAGAATCCAATATACTTGGCAGGATTCCTAGGGACATGAATTTGAATTTCCTTGCACTGATTCCTAATTCCTCCTGCCGTAAGAATTTCAAGGGCTTTCGACCCATATCACTCTGTAATGTGATATACAAACTCATTTCAAAGGCTATTGCTCGCAGGCTCTCATGTGTCCTTGTTGTTCATATTTCGCGGGAGAAATATGGCTTTCTTCACTACCATCTCATTCATGATGCCATCGCATTAGCTCAGGAAGTTATGCACATGGTTCACACTAAGAATTTGAATGAAATGATCATGAAGGTGGATTTATACAATGCATACGACAATGTTGATTGGTCTTACATATGACTTGTATTACATAATATTGGGTTGATTTGGCCTTCTATTCAATGGATTATGGCCTTCTATTCAATGTATTTTGGAATTTTGTCTCGGGCACAATGGTCTGCTCTCCGTTATATTTTTCTTCGTTATGGAGCCGCTTTTGGATTAGTTATGAATGGTGTTTAATCTCTCCTTCTGGCGGACACAAGTGACAATATGGACTTGGACTTAATTGTTGGCCTATTTGGGTAAAACTGGTCCCTCTGGCCTATGGACTTACATAATTGGGTTTTTGGCTTAAACCTTGCAGGTACAGTAACATTGAATGGTTGTGGCTGCTGGAGAAATTAAAAAAAGGCCAGACAATTGGTCCCATAAATGGTTATCTCTCAGTGGCCGCTTTATTCTCATTCAAGTTGTGCTACAACAACTTACGGTTTATTGGGCTCACCTTTTTTTCCTACCTTCCCATATTATTTCTCTAATCAAAGCAATCATCTCTGGATTTCTATGGTCGAGTGCCTGGGGTCCTAATAAATTTCACCTGTGCATATTGGACCTGTTGACAATCCATAAATCTCATGGGGGTTGGGGCCTGCTTGATATTCAATCCTTCACATAATATATTCTCATCAAGTCATCATGGAGGGTTATAACAGGGTTGGGCATTTGGCCCACCTTATTTCACTCAAAATATCTGCATGGGCAAGGTCTCTGACATTTTTTCAGACTTCAATCTTTTCCACTTGGCAAAGGATCCTTTATTTTGTATGCTATCAGAAGGGTGGCACTTTTATTTTCAAATAGTATCATTTGGGAATTTGGGAATGGACGACATATCTTGTTGGGCATTGATGGATTCTAGGGTATGCCTCTAGAGCCTAAATTGAATCCCGGTCTTCAGCATGTGCTGGCGCATAGAGAGATATTTTTCTTGAGTAAGCTTATTTCACACTGGCAACAAGGCTACCCCATTTATATATCTATGGGGAAACTGTGGCTAACGTGTCAGAATTTCATTGAATGGAAATCATACTCCAATACACTGAGAACTGCCGGTCTCTGTCTTCATTCATAGGGAGATCAAATGGTCTGGGCAGGCAAAATGCATGGTTCCTCCCTGGTCGTGGCTGACATGATCTATAGAAGCATTATTTCACATAGATCCCCCTGCACTGTGCCTTCTGTTTTTTTATGGGTTTTAGAAAAGGCCTGTTCCAATTGAAATCATCCTATTTATCTAGTTGGCTTGGAGAAACAAGATCCTTACCCGGGATAACTTACTTAAGCGAGGGTTTCATGGTCTCATGCGTTGCTCCTTTTGCTTGAAGGAGTTGGAATTAGTTTCTCATTTATTTTTATTTTTCCTGGTTGTTCTTTCTATCTGGGATGGTTTCGCTTCACTCCTTAATGACCCAAGATGGCTGCCTATCTTCTTGGGAAATATATGAGTTGAAATTTGGATCCCTTCCTTTCTTTTTCTTATGGGAAATATGGCTAGCTCACAATCGTTTCATTTTTGAGACCAAGGCCATTATTCCCTCCCATATTCATTACACCATTATGATCTGGTTCGACTATAACCCTCCCCACTCTGCTCCCCCCAAGGACCTTTCACATCCATTCCTTCCTCCACCCTCTTCTCTACCTGCTAGTTATTTTGATGGGGTGGAGAAATTGGGAATTTGTGGATGTGGTACATGGATAAAGTTGGACTATAATGAATATTACAATATTTTTTGGAATGAAGGTCGAGGCACAAACACGAAAGCGGAAATCCTTGCTTTATGGAGTCTTCTTTAGGTGGCATACAACTTGCAGATCAAGATACTTCACATTTTTTGGGACTCTAAAGTTTTCGTAGATGGGGTTAATGGATTTTCTAATTTTCAACCTCCTGCTCTGCTTTGTAGGATTAAGCATATCAAGTACCTTCTCTAGCGGTCTCGGGCTCCAAATCTGCAGCATATCTTCTGGGAGGTCAACACCGAGGCTGATGCACTCTTGAATAAAGGTCTTAAGGAGATTTTTGGACTGGTCCATTGGCAACACTTCAAGGATGGACAGTGCTTAGAAGATAACACTTTACATCTCCCATAATATTTCTTCTTCCTGGGCCCAATTTTCTGGTTTATCACACCTTTCTTTCACAATTTTTCTCTTTTTGTAGATAAAATGTGTCTTCAACATCTTGTTTTTATTGCAACATTTTTGGTTTATGTATATATTTTTTATCAACTCTTTTTTCTCATGTATATACAAAGTTGGACAATTATGAAGCTCTCTTGTTCCTTTTGGAGAGCGTTTTCCTTCTGAGGATGGATGTGATGGTGTGCCATGGTGGCCCTCTTTTGGTTGGTTGAAAACACACTTTTATGTATGAAATTATTGTGAATTATGGTTGAAAGTTTCAGAATCAGGTACTGGTTTGCTACTTAATACAAAATCAATGTTTTTTCTTCTCTGAAAAAAGCGTTACCTTCTTTCTAATTTTATAAGAGCGACATTATTTGTAGAAGGAATAATAGTCTTGATGGGTAGCTGAGTTGATTGAAGCTCTCCTACCAAGTCTGTTAACCTTCTATCACGAGGTGTGGATTTAATTCTCTTTAAATCCATCAAAATAATAACAATTACACCCTTAATGAATTCTATTTCACGTCGTCAATCTATCTAATAAGTGGTTCAAGATCTATGTGAATAGAATCTTATTTATTTGTCCACAAAATGTCTTACGGAAAACACTATAGAATTATCCATAAACTTAGATTAAAATTTTGGCAATCTCATGGATTAAAAATTTAGAGGTTAGCAATATGCTAGCCACCCCCTATAAATTAAATGGCTAATGAACTTGACAAGATATATACACAAGCTAGAAAAACAGTTTGCCTAAAAAATTTGAGTTTTTCTTAGGTTTTTTTTTCAATTTTACCTAAAATTTTATAAGGATTTTTTTTTAAGTTTTTTTCAATTTTACCAAAAAATTTATAAGGATTTTTTCAAATTTTAATTTTGAGCTATGTAATATGAATATTTTCAATATTTCAAATCTTAATTTAAAACTGTAATATGAAAAAATCTAATACCTATAAATTTTTAGATTACTAAATTCACTATATATATATATATATATATATATATATATATTCACAATTATACTAAAAATTATATCTCCAAATTTTAAAAAACAAACAAAATCATAAATAAAATGGTTGACCCTAGAGGCTCATTCTAAGTGTGAAGGGCATGTGTATATTCCTTCCTCTTAAAATAAAAATAAAATATTCTCTAAACAGAAAAACAATGTCGCTTATAATAAAAAATATATAAATATATGCTATGCATATTTAATTAGTTGTCCATAATTAGAAGTTAAAAAGAAAAATGAGAGTAAGATGTTTAAGCTTTATATTTTTCAAAAATATTTTAACACGATTATATCAACTTCATAAATATGAAAAAAAAACTTTAAAATAAAATATTTTAATGTTGTATAGAATAAAATATCCAATACCAGTTATGAATAAAATATTTTAATATAAATTGATATTTACCTCTACTTAAAAATATATTAATATAATAAAAACTAGTTTAATGTGTGCTGCTAAAATGTCTCAATGTACATGTTATGTAATCTCTATAACATTCAAAATTAAAATTTAAACAATAAAAAATTACACATTAATTTTTGCACTTTAAAATAAGTTTACACCTGAAAAAATTCGATCCCTTATGCTTATATTAATATGATCTGTGGTTAATATATATATATATATATATGAGAATTTTCTTCTAATTTAGTATCCATTATAACACATTTTCATGTGCATATGTGCAGACTAATATTATGTGAATAATAATATAACAACTTCACTGGAAAAGGGATTTTGTATCCATTCTAACCTATTTCTATGTGCATACAAAAAATATTGGACAAGGGCAGAGAAGTGAAAATGTAAGTTCTACCTTATTTCTAATTTCTAATAAATTTATAAAAAAATTAGAACTAAGCATGATAAATTCCAATTAATTATAAAGATTTTCAATTAAAATTAGATAAAAACAAACATTTTTAATCACATTTTGTTTTTTTTAAATGTATAAAAAATTTACACATAATCATATTACTTATTGTTGTAATTAGTAGATTTTTTTTTTGGGCACGAAACTAAATTAAAAACCTTTAATGTGAGACTCATTGTATAAACACAGGGGACAATTTTTCGTTTGAAAAATTCTCTCTAGATGTTTTTATTTTTTATTTTTTTTATTTATTTTTTAATTTTTAAATTTTTTTTTTCAGGGGAAGAAAAAACATTTTTCTATTAAAACAATACAAAAACCATTTACATTTCCACATCATACATAAGTCTAGATATATGCAGGACAATTTCAAGGAAATAAAAACAATCTAATCACAAAAGACAACTGTGCTCCCACCCAGAATGCAACAACATGCAAATTATCAACTACATAGTGCTTACATAGTCCCATAATTATATCCATCACATAACTCCAATGAGTGTGTGGAAACATTAAACATATCTCTCACATTTTATTGCCGAGGAGAACTTTGAAAGTGACAGACCAGAAAGATCATTGGAAGGTAAAAACCAAAATATGCATAGAGTGTATCTGCCGCCTGTAACACAAAAATGAAGGGGTCATCCAGCCTCATGCGATTTCACATATGGAGTGTGATGTTGTCTAGAAAAGCCAAAACCGAATGAACAAGAAGATAGAGAGGTCAAAAAGAGGTCCGAATCGCTTAATAAAAATTAAAACAGGCTCGCTTGCATATGTATGAGAGATACCGGCTTGCTTGAAAATATATAAGCAAGCTTGCTTGTAGATGATCCAGGTGACAATAATATTAAGGCAAGGGGAAATTTTAAGAAGCCACCTGGTTTGAATTCCTGAAATGTGTGATCCAAATGATTCCTTATTGTGCTCCCAAGCCCTTCTTCGAGAGGTAGTCAGCCCTCATGTTGTTCTCACAGAAAATGTGCTGCAATGTGTAGGATTGGAATTTAGAAAGGATATACCGAACATGCTCAGTCCATCCACTTAGGAATAGATCGAGCATCCTATACTTTCTAGAGATTCCATCAATAATGAGTTTTGAATCACCATATATGTGAACATAGACTAAATTAAGATGATAATCCACCATATTCCCACTCCACAAAGCCATGAGCTCAACCTTATTGTTGGTTCCCAAACCACCATTCCAATATATATGAAAACGCTCCTCTACCACAAGCTTAATCCATGCCCCACAACCACATAAACCATCCTTTTCTGCCCCATCGAAGTAGATCGCAGGGAGATCAATATGGTGGGGGCGACCATGTACAGAGAAGTCAACCTGAAATGGAGATGCCAGAGCACGATCCCCCATCCATCGCATAATATTACCATGAATCCTTGAAATATCAACTGGGATTTCTTGGAAAATTAATCGGTTCCTAGCGCCCCATATCTCCCAGAAAACATAAAAAGGCATGGGTTTATGATTACCTTTAGATGCACCCCACACCAAGATGGCCTGCATACAATCGATAGGCCTCGAATTTGGGTCCCCCAGGAGGACTGTAAACAACTTCCAAATAGAAAGAGAAATACTACAGGAAAAAAAATAAGTGCATAAATGACTCCTCCTGAACGTGACATAAAGGGCATCTCCTCGGGCCCTGAAACCCCCGCTTGATAAGGGAGTCCCATGTAAGAATTTTCCCCTTCCATAATAACCAACCAAAAAGAAGAATCTTAGTTGGTATATTCCACCTCCATGCTTGATGAAACTATGATAGGGTACTATCCACATTCTGCTCTTTAATGATATGAAAATATAAGTCTTTTACTTAAATAAAACCATCCAGTTGAATGCCACCCCACATGATTATGTCCCCCTCACCTCTATCAGAAAAACCCATCGATTGTAGTGTTCCTTTATATCTCTCCCATGTAGCTGCATCCAAACCCTCCAATCCAATAAGCTGAGCTGATTTCCAAATCGACGCTCCTAGTTCCTAGTGTGAAATAAGATTGGAGACATAAAATATTCCTCTTTGATTAAGGTAGTGGAGTAAGACAGGGTCCATACTTTTAGTCCCGTTCAAACCCAAGAGCCTATCAACTAACAAAAGAATATTTTGTCCATTTCCAAAGCGCCAAACTAGTCTCCTGCCCAGGATTTTCATTACTTTCGTGAAAATTAGCCATATCTGTGAAGTATTGTTTGTGGGACAAATACTATCACAATATAGGGTGAGAAAAGGGTATTCCTTTATGTATTTATAAAAAATGATCATAGAACAGACCCCATGTCCATTTAAAACCCGCCACAAAGATTTAGTGAGCAATGCATTTGAGAAAACTCGCATATCTAATATGCCCCAACCCCCATATTTCTTTATGGAATTTAATTTACCTATAATGAAAGCCTGCAGGTAAAACAGATGGGTCTAGTACACCATGAATTGAGTTAATACTGCTTGAACCAGTATGAAGCGACCCCCAAGTGTAAGCCACTTGCTTGTCCATTTCATAATTTTATTCTCGAATTTGTCTACCAACCATATCTAGTCTTGGTTTTTATATACACATGGTTTAAGTTTAAAACCGAGATAGGTGAAGCCCTGCATAATATGGCTTGTTTGTACTCCTAAGAAACCAACAATGAAATTTATTTCATCCACATCTCCCATGTCAAATAGTAAGATGGATTTTCCTATATTGATGCATAGTCCCGTGGCAGCTCCAAAACGAATTAGAATAAAGTGCAGATAAAACCATTGGTTCCTAATTAGATTTCCAAAAACCTACAAATCATCCACAAAGAGAGAGTGAGTAATGCACACTGAAGGAGAGAAAGATATACCTTTAAAATAGATTGCGTTTTTTGCCATCTTCATTAGATTACTGAAGCCATCCATAATGAGAATAAAGATAAGTAGAGATAGGGCGCATCCCTGCCTAAGGCCCCTACCAGCCATGAAAAAATCCATTGGAAGACCATTGATGAGGACTGCATATCTGACAGAGCTTATACATGCCATAATCTAGCGAATTGAACCCATAGATAGTCCCACCTTAAGAAGAGTAAGTCTGATAAAGGACCAGTCGACAACCCAATAAGCCTTGTGAAATTCAATCTTCATTATAAGAGCCTCCTTCTTATATTCATAAATCGTGTGCATTGCTTCCTGTGAAATAGAAACAACGTCATGAATCGATCTCCCTTTTAGGAACCTGTTGTGCTATACAACAACCCCCCATTTATTTTTATAAATAGGGACCCTTTAGAAATAAATAAGAAAATCCTTTTTAAAAAAATACTTTCAAAAAACACTTAGGAAATAAAATTCATGCCCAAAAGTCGCATCGCTCATCATATAGGTTATTTTTTCAAAAAGAAATCTTAAAAGCATAAAATCTGCGAACAACAAAATACGCTCTTTAGAAAGCTTTGCTTTTCTTTTTCACATCACAATTGATTTAGTTAAAACTTAAAGGAACAAAGTGATAAAATTTGCTATAACCACGAACCCAACAAAGCGAATAAACTCAAAAATATAAATATTTTTCGCATCGCATCCATTTTTCGCTTTCGCAAATCGCATCGCGCGCAACTTATAGTATAGACTTAAATATATCTTTTAAATCTTGCGATCTACGATTTGCGCATATCACATTTCGCAATTTTTACGAGACAATCATGAAATATTATAAGAAATCATTGCGATTTGTGCATTTAATAATCTTAGTGTGTGAAAATAAACTTATGTCATATCAGATTAAATTTTAGATCTTAACAGCTTTAAATGATTAATAAGCATTGCATGCGAAGCCAGCTGAAGCCATGTCAAGCATTAAATTTTGAAATAATAATGAATTATGAAGAGATGATAGATAAGATTGATAGAGTTTCGCGTGAGTTTGAAATAAATTTCTGATACGTCTTTGTAAATGCTTGTTATATGATATCTTTCATTTTCATTATCAGGAAATCAGTTATCGAATAGGGAGAATCTGAGATGAGTGAGAAAGGTAAATCTCTCAAGCATCATCCTCAGAAGATATAGATATGAATTCGCTATTCTCAGACACTGTCTATAACAAGGATTGCGGTGTCTCATCATGGGAGGCTATGTACAAACTATTTGAGGATGAAGGGCCAAAAGTGATAACAAATATATCTACAACAGGGACTGATATCACTTCCGATGCAACTCTTTTCAACGTTGCATGCTCGTTTATTCATAAGATAGCCGCAAGACAAAAAATTATGCCTTACAAAGATATGATCAAGTGGGCAGTTGAAAATATGAATATTGAAGATAAAGTATTTAAGAATTCTAGAGGAGAGACTATGGGTTCTTTTAAAGCTGAAGATTTGGTAGCCATGTATCATTTACCAGCTCCGCAACAAAAGTATGACGATAGATATGTGCAAATGTTCAAAGCTAAACATCCAGATCTTATCAAGGTCATCCACGAGTGGAAGGACAATGAGGGAAAACTGAAGCAAGACAAATCTGGTACGTACTCCATTGCAAAAATCCCTCATCCCTATTGCTTTGCTGCTGGTATGTTGTGTAGGTTATTTTCTAGACCTGATAGTACTAGGTTCTCTAGAGATTGGGTTCCCTTAATTGACGCAATCGTCAATTCATCCTTTTTGAATTGGGCAGACCTTTTATCTAATTATTTAGCCAAACACACTGCTGAGTATAGGAATAAAAGGAATGCTTCACCTCAAGAAAATTCACCCTTTTTCATGTCTGCTTATGTTATGGATTCCATCTGTTATTTTTCAACATTTCCAATCATGGGTTGGAAATGGACCATTACAGACCCTACACCAATCCATATTTACCATGAAGAACTCTGGGATTCCAAATACCACTTGCATTTCTATAAAGTCTGTTATGGATTTATGCTTCCTATGTATCAAACTCTTTTTGATAAAAATAGCCCTAGGGTTTCCAAGGAAGTCAGTAGAGATATTGTTCCTACAGCTCGATGGTTTGCTGAAGAGAAATTTACTTATGTTAGAGTATTTGGAAGTTCCACTCTTCCACATGTCTTGCCATATTATGTTCTGGATAGATTGTTTGGGAGATAAATAGCTTATCAACTTATTAATGGTGTCACTAAACAGTTAAAGGATGAAAAAAAGACTATTTGGCCTTCATTCCCTGTATAGTGTGGTACTTTTTCTTTAGCCAATATTGGCCACACATACAAAGAGGCTCCTAATATTTAGATGTTAAATTTAGCATTTATGCCTAGGAGACTGTATGATCCCAATGATGAAATTAAGAATTACATGGCAAGACTTAAGACCAAGCCTTTTGTAAAAGAAGAGGATTAGTTTGATGACTTCTTTTAGGGATTTGAAGATTTTTCAGATGTTATTAAGAGGGTTTCCAATCAATCAAGTCAAGAAGATACCAAAGCTTTTCAGGAATACAGAAATAAGAGATTAAAGAATGTCCCTTTAAATTTGCTAATTATGGAAGAAGAAAACACACTCCAAGTGTTAGTCTTGACGAAGAAATGAAGGATGATTCTGAAAATGAATCTGGTCAGTCTCAACAACAATCTGATAAGACCAATCAATTTGAAGATGAGGCTGAGTCTACAAAAGCAAATTCTGAAATTGACCAGATTATTCAAGATATAGAGTTGCAAGGAAAAATAAACAACAATGTCACTGAATCAGATACATAAGCAGTTCCAAAAGGTCAGATCATAGAAGATCAATCTAAATCATCTAATAAATGAATGGGAACAATTTTCCCAAGAAATAAAAACTTCTAAAGGAAAGGTCAATACTAGTCAAGCAACAGGTTTTCAAACGCTGGAGCCTTCCCAAAGGATAGTTCAGACTATCAACCCTTTACAAACAATCCCAGCAACACAGAGCAGAGAAATTATTCCATCCGACTCCATAGATCAAATCATTTTGCAAATAGAAGACATTCCATCATTGGATATCTTCTACAGTCCCAGCCATAGAGCTGTGGTAAAAAGAAATAAAAGAAGAAGGATTGATGAAACAACTCATAAATCTACAGATGAATCAGTTGACATCCTCTGAAAAGATTCATCAGAGGATCCTACTAAAAATTTGACTAAACTGTCACAATATGCAGGAGCTTATGCTACAACTACTGTAGATAAGGCAAGTGAAATCAAAGCACTTTAGAGGGAATCAAGGATATAAGAATTGGAACACATGTCAGATACAGAGAAATTCAAGTCTACAGAACAGATCAGAGAAAATTTTGAATAGTTCCATAAAGATTTTGAAAGACTTAAATTGGAACATCACATAGAACTTAAAGATAAATAGATACAGCTGGAGAGAACCATGGCAGAATTACAGAATCAATCACAATAAGAAAAGTTCATTCAAGAAGCACTTGAGATAAATACAATGATTAAAGAGCAACAAAAGGAATTTTGTCATCAAGTTGTTATGATTGATTCTTACTTTGATTCCAATAAAATAATGATTCAGCAAATTTCCATTAAAAAACTTGAATGTGAGAAAATTCAAAAACAAATTGAAGAACATATTCAATTACAAGATTCAGATATGGGAAAACAAGCTAATATACCTCAGATAGATAAACTTCATGGAGAATTATTATTTACAGAATGGAAAACACAGATTTCCTGAGCAAAAAAAGCAGCGATTAAGACATTCAGCAAATCAAATGAGGTCATATAGCTTTTATGTGACCAATTGCTCAAAACGGAACTTATTGAAGAAAACACATCTGATGTGTTTTCATTGAAAAAAGAAACAGAATTGAAATGGACAAAGAGGGCAGAATGACATGAAGAAGTAATAAGAAAAATTAATAAGTTTGATCAAGAAAATTCTTGGAATTTTCTGATCAAACCTTACCATCAGCAACAGACTCTTCTACTTCTCACAGAATCAGCTAAAAAGTCTCAGTCAACAATTTCAAATTCCATCTTCAAGAATCAAATCCAGTCACGAATATCTTAGCCACCTCGGCTCAAGACAATGCTAGATATCTGCAAATTACGTGACCATACTCCACAAAAGATGCAAAAGCCTTAAAATTAGGATTTTTAGTTTTTAATTCCTAGATTATTGTTCAAGTTACAGGAAGGTTGTTTGAAACCTCCTCTACATTTTTGTAAAATATTTAATTTAGTTTGTAGTTATTTTTAGTATTTAAACCCTTCTCATGCATTTAGAGAAGGGTCCAAAATTTTATTAAGAACATTTGCAAAGAATGCTTAATTGTAAGTAAGTTTGTGAATGCCTTGATGAAATAATGGAACATGGTTATATTCAGTTATAAACACCATTTTGTTGATCAATGCCTATTGCAATTTTGTATTCTTTGAAAAACTCTTTGATTGAAGAATTGGATACAACCTATTATCACTGATCATATAGACAGAGTAATACACAATTGGTACTAATATCATGTATGTTATTTATGTTTCTGAAAATTAGTGATGTCCACAACTTTCATGAATCATGTATGAAATTAATTTTTTGTGTCTAAAATATCTGTTGCACTAATGTAAAGTATAAAGACAGAAATTAGTTATTTTATATATGGTCATCAGAAAATGCAATATATGTTTCATTTTCTTTTGATTAATTAATTTTTTGAGAGAATAATTTTATATGGTAATAATTCTATTAAATCTGAACTGGTTTCATGACAGATTCAATAGATATCTTTCTAGATCACATTAAGATATTATATCCCAAGTTAGATTAAATTTAATTCAAAGTCTTTCATTTAGAAGTTAAATTTATGTTAGTTTGTAGTAATTCATCATTTCAAAAATGTTTTGGTAGAAACCCAACAATTTATCATCTAAAAACCAAAACTGGGAAACTGGTCCCATCACACCCAGTCAGAGCCACTATCCCAAACGGAAAAGGAGCTACTTTAAGGTCCCGACTGGGTGGTTACCCCCCTTTTTTTTGCCACAGATTTTCGAGGCCTCAACATTTCTGGCACTAGAAGGAGGGCCTGACTATGAATGGCAGATAAATCTGAAATTCAAATCCCTCATAAGAGTCGATCTCCTCAAAAGCATTCTACGATTTCCCAATCACAATCTAGATCACCAACTAAGAAATCGGAAGTAGTAGAAACATTTCCATCATCCCCTGAAGTATCACGTCGTCCATATACTTCATAATTCATTCCCGAATCTCCCGAAGTTCAGTCTTTAATTCAGCAATTAGAAGGAATATCTATTTCTACTGAAAAGCCTGTTAACTGAGAAACATCTGAGGAAAGTGTTACTTCTTTATTTAGAGAAATTGGTATTTTAACCCGATCTAAAAGTGAGGAGCTTGGAATTTACCCTTTGGAGTTTCCATTAGAATCTTGTCACAAAAAAGTTACTATATCCAGATCAAAATCAGAAACAAGTGAAGTCACATCAAATTTTCCTTCAGTTGTTTCTTCATATTCATCCAATCAATCCACATCTTCTCTATCTTCCATTTCTTCCACTCAAGCAATCAGTATTGTTACAAGTAGTACTGTTCTAGTTGTAAGTTCTTCTTCCATTACCTCTAATTTTGGTCCTACTTCTACATCTTCACAAAATCCAAATCCAATTATGGCTACTCAACCTTGGACAAGTCCTGGTGCTGTATTAATAGCAAATTCGAATGTTCTTCCAAATCATCCAGAGAAATGGTTACCTAAATATAATCCAGATGATGGTCTTCCTGCTAAAGAACACATCAGTAATTTTATGTTGGCCATGAATTTAAATGGAATTGTTCATGAAGATGTTGTAGTTAGATTTTTTCCATACACTTTACAAGGATTTGTAGGATTCTAGTACTTTTCCCTTCCAACAGGATCTATTGTCGATTGGGCAAATTTTGAACAAGTGTTTCTTAAAATTTTTGGAGATGATAGAACTGTTGCATCTTTAATCAATGCCCTTTCTAATCTCAAAGTAAATTCAGTTGAAAAGGTTAAATATTTCAACTCCAGATTCAACAAATTATTAAATAAAATACCAACTACTTCTAAACCTGTTGTTGAGGTACAAATAGAATGGTATATTTCTTCTTTGCCTTCTAATATAGTTATTTTTGTAGATAGAGCTAATAAAGCTACTCTCTTAGAATACTTGAAAGAAGCTCTCGCAGTAGAAAAGAGGATGTTAGCATTAGAGAAATGATCAGAGACAGAAGAAAGGAAAACAAAGAAAGTGAAATTTAGTTAAGATTCCAAAAAGAAAATCTCAAAAGATCCATTTGATCTTGAAGGTATTCAAAAAGTATTAAAGACTATGTCAAATGATATGATTGATATAAAGAAACAAGTTGTTGAAACTTCAGCCGCTAAAAAATCATATCCTCCATTCAAGAAAAAACCTTCTTCAACATCTCAACCTCCAAATGAAATTTCAAACGCTAAATTTGACCAAGACATTGAAGATCCCTCACCTTATGAAAATGAATTAGAATCTGAAGAAGAAGTTGAATTAAATGGTTTATGGGATTTCATTCTTCCAACAGAGGAAGAAAATGAAGCTATGCCTATATCTACAAGAAGTAAACCTTCTTTAGATCCAATTGTGTCAAATCCCAAACAAAATTCTCTTCCTATGAAAGAAAGAATCAAAAAATTTAAAACTATACAGACAGATCCAATTTTATCAAATCCTTCTACAAATTCCAAAACTTTGATTGTATCATATACAGTCGAATATAACATAGTAGAAGATATGAAAAAGATTAAGGCAAATATCTCATTACATGAAATGACCGAACTCAAACAACAACAAAAGATTTTTCTTAGAGAACTCAAAGAAATTCTTGTAGAACCGATACAACCACCAGTTATAGCATAAGCTTCAAAGGATATGGGAAAACCTCCATCATCTATCAATAAAGTGAATTCCAATGATCTTGTTTTAATTGGTGATAAATATATTTCTCAAACTCCTTCTTTTCTTTTGACTTATAAATTTTTTAACAAGAATGTTCATAATTGTCTTATTGATTCAGGAGCTTCTTCAAACATTATGCCAAGAACAGTGTGTACAAAATTAAATATCACTCCTCAAAAAAAATCTGTACATATAGTTCAATTGGATAGAACAAAAGTTGAAGTTACTAGAGAAATGTTGTCAGTATCTATTAGATTATCATCTAATCCAAGAGTATCACAAGTGATTGATATTTTAGTTGCAGAAATTCCTGAGTTTTATGGCCTTATTTTAAGTAGGGACTGGTCTGAGAAATTACATGGATATTTCGCTACTGACTGGTCACATATGTGGTTACCATACAATGGCAAACCAAATCAAATCAAAATTGAACATGAGAAATTTATGAAACACACAATTACTTAATTAGAGGGACCAAATGAACCTATAGCTTTTACTAATAATATCATAGGGAATTATTTATCTGAATCATCCCTTGGTTCATTTAATGCTCAGGTTTCACCTTTTTCAGCAAATACTGTTACTTCTCAAATTGAAAACTTTTCTCAAACAGACTCTTCTAGATGTTTTAATTTTAGCAATCAAATTCCAGAACAATCTTTATTTTTTGATGGTTCGAAATCAGAAGATGGTGCAAGAGCAGGTTGCGTTTTAATCAATCCTCAAGGAGAGAAAACGATGCTAGCTTGTAGACTCGAGTTTCAATGCATGAATAATACTTCTGAATATGAAGCATTGATACAAGTTATGTATAAAGTTATAGGATTGAATGTTAAATATTTGCAAGTATATGGATATTCTCAAATAATAGTTAAACAAGCCAGGAACATGATTCATTGTATCTCTGGACACTTGAGACATTATCAAACTCTAGCTCAGAATCTCATTTCTCATTTTACAGCATTCAATATCTCTACAATTCCTAGATTACAAAATGTGAGCGCTGATTTACTTGCTAATGTAGCATATAGACTTATACCACCTGAAGAATTTAGCCCAGATAGATTTTCAATTGAATTAATTTTTAGACCATCCATTCCAGACAATATAACAAATTGGAAAGTATTTAATGATGATGCAGTTATAGTAGACTTTCTTACATCAGACAGAGGTTATGAAGGTCAAATTTTGGATGAAAATGAACTTGATTTACGAATTAAAGATAAAACAAGAAATAACTCAATTCCCAAATCTGTAATCAAAATGGAAGACCTTTATGACTTAAAAAATAGGTTTAAAAAAGTGACCAATTCAAAAATTCAAAGTTCGACTTTAAATTTTGAATTGATTAATCTTGGTACTTCAAAAAAACCTCAAAATATCAACTTAGTTCTTGGTCTAAGATATGAAGAGAGGATATCATTCATTAAATTGTTTAAGAAATATAAAGATATCTTTGCATGGGATTAGTTAGATATTAAAACATATGATACTTCCATAATTCAACATACCATTCCTATGATATCAGATGATAAACCTGTCCAACAAAAACTCAGAAAAATTCATCCAAATTTAGAAAGTCAAATTAAATATGAACTGAATAAAATGCTCAAAGCCAAAATCATTTTTCCTCTTAGACATTCCAAATGGGTGTCAAACATGGTTCCAGTTAGAAAAAAGAATGGAGACATTAGAATTTGCATAGATTTTAGGAATTTGAATAAAGCCTATCAGAAAGATAATTTTCCCTTACCTACCATGGAACATATATTACAATCAGTTGTAGGGTTTGAATTGATGTATTTTCTAGATGGATTTTTAGGGTATAATCAGATCATGGTTCATCCCGACGATAGATTAAAAACAACATTTAGAAAAAAATGGGGAACATACGCATATCAGAAAATGCCTTTTGGACTGATTAATGTTGGAGATACGTTTCAGTGTGCTATGGATATAGATTTCAGAAGACTAATCAATAGCTCAGTTTTTATATACTTAGATGACATTACTGTTTATTCTAAACATAGAAACAATCATATTAATCATTTAAAAAACGTTTGCGAAAGATGCAGAATATATTCTATTTCTCTCAATCCTAAAAAATGTTATTTTTCTTTATCAGAAGGTAAGCTATTATGATTTATTGTTTCTGAAAATGGAATTCATATAGACCCTGACAGGATCCAAGAGATTGAAAATAATCCTCTGCCACATAACAAAAAAACAATGCAATCATTGTTAGGACAAATTAATTTTGTAAAAATATTTGTTCCCAATTTCTCCCAAATTGTCTTACCCCTACAATCAATGATCAAGAAAAAATCAATTTTTAAATGGGGAAAAGAAGAAAGAAATTCTTTTGAGTTAACTAAGAAATCTATTGTTGAAACTCCCTCTTTAACAACTCCTGATTTTCTCAAATCCTTTGTGTTATACACATTTTATTTGGATACATCATATGTAGCTATTTTAACAAAGTTAAATGATCAAAACATTGAAGCACCTATTGCGTTTTTTAGTTTTAATCTTCAAGGTGTGGAGTTAAACTATTCAGCTATAGAAAAACAAGTGTATGCCATGGTTAAATATTTGAAAAATTTTAGGCCTTTTCTCTTAAAAACACACACAAAGATAATAGTACCTTACTCAACAGAAAGGAAATTATTAATACAAAGAGAAGTAGGAGAGAAAAGAGAAAATTGGGTCACTACACTTCAGGAATATGATGTAGAAATACACCTAGCTAAAATTGTTAAAGGACAAGGTCTTTGCAAAATGTTAACTGGATCTTCTCATTTGCCTAAAGATGAAGATCAATTAGAAGAAATACAAATATATGAGGTAAGCCTAAATGATTCTCAATCGCAATATACTGATCTGAAATTCTTCTTAAAAAATGGAGATGCTCCTTTAAATGTCAATTATATTGCAAAGTGTACTTTAAGACTTAAAGAAAATCAATATCAACTCGTAAAAGATATCTTATTTAGGAGGAATTGTGATTATGTATTATTAAGATGCTTAGAGATAACTGAAGCTCAAAAGGTATTGCAGGAACTACATGATGGACTAGCTGGAGGTCATTTCAGAGGAAATACCATAGCTCATAAAATGCTACATGTCGGTTACTATTGGCCAACTTTGTTTAAATATGAACATAAATATGAAAGAAAATGTAAAACATGTCAAACTACAACAGTAAGAGAAAGGAAACCAACATTTCCATTACAACCAGTAAATATCCTGTTAGACATTAGGTTCAACGCTCCCCATGTGTTTCGTGACATGGACTAATTGCCTCTCGTTGATCCTCACTCTGACGATTGTAGCGCAGAATAACGCCCGTGGGTTTTGGTCTAACAGCAATCGTGATTCCAACAAGTGGTATGAGAGTGACAGGTCTCGAGTTCGAAACTCACCCAGCTCACGTTGGGGGGGAGATTGTTAGACATTGGGTTCAACGCTCCCCGTGTGTTTCGCGACATGGAATAACTGCCTCTCATGGATCCTAACTCTGGCGATTGTAGCGGAGACTAACGCCTGCGGGTTTTGGTCTAACAGAAATCGTGATTCCAACATATCCAACAACCATTTGAACAATGGGGGTTAGATATTATAGGTGAAATAACTCCAAACTCTTCAAAGCAGCATAGATATATTCTAACTGCAACTGATTATTTCACAAAATGGGTAGAATCTATCCCATTGAAAGTGGTCAATACATAGAATATTACCGATTTTATTGATCAATTCATAGTTACTAGGTTTGTCCTTCCATCAACTTTGATATTTGATAATGCATCTTACTTTTCTGGAAATGAAATGATTGAATTTTCTTTGAAAAGAGGTTTTAAATTAAAATACTCAACCAATTATTACCCACAAGGAAATGGATTAGTTGAATCTACGAATAAAAACCTTATCAGAATCATTAAAAGAAATGTGGAGAAAAATCATAAGAACTGGCATAAAGAATTATTATTTTCTCTCTGGGTAGATAGAATCACTCAAAAATCTTCAATAGGCACTTCACCATTTGTGTTAGTTTATGGAAAAGAAGCAATTCTACCCTCGAATGTAACAATACCATCATTTTCTTTAGTACAATTTATTGATGAAAATCCTTCTTCTTCTCTCCAACTTAGACAAGATCAAATCCTTAAGTTAGAAGAAGAAAGAGAAAAGGCTAAACAAACTCATATCCATCATCAACAAGTAATAAAAGCCTCATTTGATTTAACATCTGTTAGTTCAAAATATTTTCAAATTGATGATTTGGTATTAAAATGGGATAAAGCTCATGAAGAAAAGGGTAAACACAAAAAGTTTCAAAAAATTTGGCTAGGACCATTTCAAATAATCGAAAAAATTGGTTCATCAACATTTCTGTTACAGGATTTATCAGGTAAAAAAGTTTCTTTACCTGTTAATGGGCAAATTTTGAAAAAATATTTTTCATAGAAGGCAATCCTTCTATCTTTGTACATTAAAATTTTACTTTCATATAGAAATAAAATTGTTTAGTACCGACAATTGACTTTTCAAAAATAAGTCTTAGATAAATTCTTTTTTCTTTTTCTTCTTCCACTTATTAAAAAATAGAACTGTTAAAGAGAAATTGAAAGATTTAGAAAAAACAAATTCATTTTATCTTTCTAGAAAAATGGAATTTCAATAAAACACTTATTTTGTTTGAAAAACTCTCATTTTTATCTAGTATGAAAATTCTTTTGTTAGTCATGAAAAGAAAATTATATTAGAGTGAAAAATCTTCTTCAGAAAAGCAATATAACAACTCGACATTATCCTCTGGCATCATAGAAAGAAATATGATTCATCCCATCTAATAAATCTTATAATTTTCATGAGAAATTTAAAAATAAAAAATAAAAAAATAAAAAGTTTCGAGAAAACTTAAAATATAATAAGTCTCATCATGAGCTTGTTTACCATGTTCATGGAAAAATAATTGAACTGAAATTACTAATATTGTCTACCAAAACAATGTAATGACTTGAGATTATATCATATAGACAAGGGGTCTCATCACGAGCCAACTTGATCAGTTTAATTACTATTAGTGAATGGCATTGTCACTATTTGGTTACCAAGCCAAGGCAATGGCTTTTAAGAAGAAAAAAAAAATAATAAAGAAAAAATAATTTACTTATGAAAATGATGAGAAATACTAGATGGAAAAATGGATCATAGCCGGTTAAAAGATAACCTTGCCAAAAGCTTAAAACTGCCTATTGGAATAGAGGCTCTATCTATGATAAAAGAGTAAAATTATAAAAATATTTATCTGTAAATATTATTTCCTATATTATTTTTAACTAAGTAAAGATTGATATTGATTTTTATACTTATATCTTTTTAGAGAAATTCTCCAAAAATAAGTGAATAAATGAAATTTTCGTTATTTGAAAAAGGATATTATTTATTTGAAATTTCATTTCTTTAACCATTTTATTTTTATATAGAAGGATTTAGAGTTTTCAAAAAAAATTTATCAGAGATATCTGGTTCATCCAAGTGAATCGCCAATTGTTGTACTATACCAAAACCCCCCATTTATTTTTATAAATAGGGAGCCTTTAAAAATAAATAAGAAAATCCTTTTTAAAAAAAAGATACTTTAAAAAAAACACTTAGGAAATAAAATTCCGGCCCAAAAGGTGCATCACTCATCATATATGTTATTTTTTCAAAAAAAAAATCTTAAAGCATAAAATTTGCAAACAACAAAATGCGCTATTTAGAAAGCTTTACTTTCCTTTTTTGCATCGCACTTGATTTAGTTAGAACTTAAAGGAACAAAGTGATAAAGTTGCGATAACCATGGACCCGATGAAGCGAATAAACTCAAAAATATAAATCTTTTTCGCATCGCATCCATTTTTCGCTTTCGCAAATAGCATTGCGCACAAATTATAGTATAGACTTAAATATATCTTTTAAATCTTGTGATTTGAAATTTGTGCATTTAATAATCTCAGCGTGTGAAAAGAAAATTATGTCATATCGGATTGAATTTTAGATCTTAACAGCTTTAAACAAGTAATAAGCATTGCATGTGATGCCAGGTGAAGCCATGTCAAGCATTAAATTTTGAAATCATAATGAATTATGAAGAGATGATTGACAAGATTGACAGGATTTCGCCTGAGTTTGAAATAAATTTCTGATACGTCTTTTTAAATGCTTGTTATATGATATCTTTCATTTTCATTATCAGGAAATCAGTTATTGAATTGAGAGAGTCTAAGATGAGTAAGAAAGGTAAATAAATCTCTCAAGCATTGTCATCAGAAGATACAGATATGCCTTCGCTATTCTCAGACACTGTCTGTAACAAGGATTGCGGTGTCTCATCATGGGAGGCTATGTACAAAATATTTGAGGATGAAAGGCCAAAAGTGATAAAAAAGATATCTACAACAGGAACTGATATCACTTCCGATGCAACTCTTTTCAACTTTGCATGCTCGTTTATTCATAAGATAGCCGCAAGACCAAAAATTATGCCTTACACAGATATGATCAAATGGGTAGTTGAAAATTTGAATATTGAAGACAAAGTATTTAAGAATTCCAGAGGAGAGACTATGGGTTCTTTTAAAGATGAAGATTTGGTAGCCATGTATCATTTACCAGCTCCGCAAAAAAATTATGGCAATAGATATGTGCGAACGTTCAAATCTAAACATCCGGATCTTATCAAGGTCATCCATGAGTTGAAAGACAATGAGGGAAAAATGAAGCAAGACAAATCTGGTACGTACTCCATTGCACAAATCCCTCATCCCTATTGCTTTGCTTTTGTTATGTTGTGTAAGTTATCTACTAGAACTGATAGTACTAGGTTCTCTAGAGACTGAGTTCCCTTAATTGACGCAATCGTCAATTCATCCATTTTGAATTAGGCAGACCTTTTATCTAATTATTTAGCCAAACACATTGCTGAATATAGGAATAAAAGGAATGCTTCACCTCAAGAAAATTAACCCTTTTTCATGTCTGCTTATGTTATGGATTCCATCTGTTATATTTCTACATTTCCAATCATGGGTTGGAAATGGACCATTACAGACCCTACACCAATCCATATTTATCATGAAGAACTTTGGGTTTCCAAATACCACTTGCATTTCTATAAAGTCTGTTATGGATTTATGCTGCCTATGTATCAAATGATTTTCGATAAAAAGATCCCTAGGGTTTCCAAGGAAGTCAGTAGAGATATTGTTCCTACAGCTTGATGGTTTATTGAAGAGAAATTTACTTATGTTCAAGTATTTGGAAGTTCCACTCTTCCACATGTTTTGCCATATTATGTTCCGGATAGATTATTTGGGAGAGAAATAGCTTATCAAATCATTAATGGTGTCACCAAACAGTTAAAGGATGACAAAAAGGCTATTTGGCCTTCATTCCTTGTACAGTGTGGTACTTTTTCTTTAGCCAATATTGGCCATACATACAAAGAAGCTCATAATATTCAGATGTTAAATTTAGCATTTATGCCTAGGAGACTGTATGATCCCAATGATGAAATTAAGAATTACATGGCAAGACTTAAGACCAAGCCTTTTGTGAAAGAAGAGGATCAGTTTGATGACTTCTTTCAGGGAGTTGAAGATTTTTTAGATGTTATTAAGAGGGTTTCCAATCAATCAAGTCAAGAAGATACCAAAGCTTTTCAGGAATACAGAAATAAGAGATTAAAGAATGTACCTTTGAATTTGCTAGTTATGGAAGAAGAAAAACACACTCCAAGTGTTAGTCTTGATGAAGAAATGAAAGATGATTCTGAAAATGAATTTGATCAGTCTAAACAACAATATGATAAGACCAATCAATCTGAAGATGAGGCTGAGTCTACAAAAGCCAATTTGGAAATTGACCAGATTATTCAAGATATAGAGTTACAAGGAAAAATAAAAAACAATGTCACTGAATCAAATACAGAAGCAGTTTCAAAAGGTCAGATCATAGAAGATCAATCTAAATCATCTAAAGGAAAAGACCTAATAAATGAATGGGAACAATTTTCCCAAGCAATAAAAAATTCTAAAGGAAAGTTCAATACTGGTCAAGCAACAAGTTTCAAATGCTAGAGCCTTCCCAAAGGATAGTTTAGATTGTCAACCCTTTACAAACAATCCCAGCAACACAGAGCAGAGAATTTTTTCCAGCCCACTCCACAGATCAAATCATTTTTCAAATAGAAGACATTCCATCATTAGATATCTTCTATAGTCCCAGCCATAGAGCTGTGGTCAAAAGAAATAAAAGAAGAAGGACTGATGAAACAACTCTTAAATCTACAAATGAATCAGTTGACATCCTCTGGAAAGATTCATCAGAGGATCCCACTGAAAATTTGACTAAATTGTCACAATATGCATGAGCTTATGCTACAGCTACTGTAGATAAGGCAAGTGAAATCAAAGCACTTTTGAAGCATAGGGAATCTAGGATACAGGAATTGGAACACATGTTAGATACAGAGAAATTCAAGTCTACAGAACATATCAGAGCAAATTTAGAACAATTCCATAAATATTTTGAAAGACTTAAATTGGAACATCATACGGAACTTAAAGATAAACAGATACAACTGGAGAGAACCATGGAAGAATTACAGAATCAATCAGAATTAGAAAATTTCATTCAAGAAGCACTCGAGATAAATACAATGATTAAAGAGCAACAAAAGGAATTTTGTCATCAAGTTGCTATGATTGATTCTTACTGTGATTCCAATAAAATAATGATTCAGCAAATTGACATTCAAAAACTTGAATGTGAGAAACTTCAAAAAAAAATTGAAGAACATATTCAATCGTGAGATTCAGATATGGGAAAACAAGCTAATATACCTTAGATAGATAAGCTTCATGGAGAATTATTATTTACAGAATGGAAAACACAGATTTCTCGAGCAGAAAAAGCAGTGATTAAGACATTCAACAAATCAAATGAGGTCATACAACTTTTATGTGACCAATTGCTCAAAACATAACTTATTGAAGAAAACACATCTGATGTGTTTTCATTGACAAAAGAAACAGAATTGAAATGGACACAGAGAGAAGAACGACAGGAAGAAGTAATCAGAAAAGTTAATAAGTTTGATCAAGAAAATTCTTGAAATTTTCTGATCAAACCTTACCTTCAGCAACAGACTCTTCTACTTCTCACAGAATCAACTAAAAAGTCTCAGTCAACAATTTCAAATTCCATCTTCAAGAATAAAATCCGGTCACGAATATCTCAGGCACCTCAACTCAAGATAATGCTAGATATTTGAAAATTACATGACCATACTCCGCAAAATATACAAAAGCCTTAAAATTAGGATTTTTAATTTTTAATTCCTAGATTATTGTTCAAGTTAGAGGAAGGTTGTTTGAAACCTCCTCTACATTTTTGTAAAATATTTAATTTATTTTGTAGTTAGTTTTAGTATTTAAACCCTTCTCATGCATTTAGAGAAGGGTCTAGAATTTTATTAAGAACATTTACAAAGAATGCTTAATTATAAGTAAGTTTGTGAATGCCTTGATGAAATAATGGAACACGGTTATATTCAGTTATAAACATCATTTTTTTGATCAATTCCTGGTGCAATTTTATATTCTTTGAACAACTCTTTGATTGAAGGATTGGATACGACCTATTATCACTGATCTGATAGACAGAGTAATATACAACTAGTACTAATATCATGTATGTTATTTTTCTTTCTAAAAATTAGTGATGAACAGAGCTTTCATGAATCATGTATGAAATTAAATTTTTTATGTTTGAAATATCTATTACACTAATGTACAGTATAAAGACATAAATTAGTTATTTTATATATGGTCATCATGAAATGCAATATATGTTTCGTTTTCTTTTGATTAATCAATTTTTCGAGAGAATCATTTTATATGGTAATAATTCTATTAAATCTGAATTGATTTCATGATAGATTCAATAGATATCTTTCTAGATCACATTGAGATATTATATCCTGGGTTAGATTAAATTTAATTCAAATTCTTGCATTTAGAAGTTAAATTTATGTTAGTTTGTAGTAATTCATCATTTCAAAAATGTTTTGGTAGAAACCCAACAAGTTATCATCTAAAAACCAAAACTGGGAAACTGGTCCCATCACACCCAGTCAGAGCCACTATTCCAAATGGAAAAGGAGATGCTTTAAGGTCCGGACCGGGTGGTTATCCCCCTTTGTTGTTGCCACGGATTTCTGAGGCCTCAACACCTTCATGAGGTTGATGGATGACATCTTGTGTCCATTCACCAACTCATTTGTAGTGGTATACTTGGATGACATTTTGATCTTCAACCAGACATGGGAAGAGCACCTCCACCACATCCGAGAAGTCCTCCAAACACTGCGGAAACACAAGTTGTGTGCCAATTTGGAGAAGTGCACTTTTGGCATGACCAAGGTTCAATATCTGGGATGCATTATTGATGAAAGGTGGGTGCATGTGGATCCAACCAAGATCCAAGTCATTCGAGATTGACCAACCCCAACCACCCTAATAGAGCTTCGTAAATTTCTGGGTCTTGCTAATTTCAACCACAGGTTGATGTTGGGATTCTCTCATATCACTTGGCCCTTGAGTCAAGTCACCAAGGGAGGAGCGAAAGAAAAATTTTGTTTGTCGAAATCTCAACAGAAGGCGTTCGTAGAATTGAAACATCGCCTATGTTCTGCCTAAGTGCTCACATTACTATAGTTGCAACAACCATTTGAGATCAAGACAGATGCCTCTAACTATGCTATTGGGGCAGTTCTTACTCAACAGGGGCATCCAATGGCATATCACAGCAAGACATTGTCTGACACAATTCGAAAGTATCCCACTTATGACAAAGAAATGTATTCCATTGTGCAGGCTTGTCGACAATGGAAGCATTACATTTTGGGGAAGGATACAATCATCCACATAGACCACTGACCCTTGCAGTTCATACATGCACAAGGGGAGTTGCAGAACGATCGTTATCATAAGTGTTCCACATATCTGCAACAATTTCATTTGAAGATCAAGTACAAGAAGGGTAGCACCAATATTGTTGCAGTCTGCCTCAGCCGACCACCGTTCGTGGCCATAACCACCATTCTCAACTCTTGTGGGAATGAGACTTCTTATTGGCCACTTCTCTACAAGAGCAATCCATAATTCAGCTACACATACAATGCACTCTTGGGGGGTATGCAAGTTCCAAATTTTCACCTCCAAAATGCACTATTATGTCACCTAGGACACCTTTGTGCTCCTTTAAGCGAGCATGCCAAGATGATATGGGAATCACACTATAGTCGAGTCGCTGGGAATTTTAGGGTCGAGAAAAAAGTGGCAGTACTGTAGAAGTATTTCTATTGGCCGAACCTTCGACAGGATGTCGGGAAGTACATCAGATCCTGCACTTCTTGCGCCATTGCCAAACCGACCATCAAGAAGCAAGGGCTCTATACTCTGCTACCTACCCCTAGTCGACCTTGGGAATCCATCTCCATGGATTACATGTCAGGCCTTCCTTCTACTAAGCATGTAAATGACTGTGTTTTTGTGGTCGTCAACAGATTCTCAAAGATGGCCATTATGGCAGCCTGCAAGAAGAATATCACGACAGAAGCCACTGCTAAACTCTTCTTTGAACAAGTGTGGGTGCACTTTGGGATCCCATAGTCTATCATATCAGATTGTGACAGCAGGTTCCTCAACACATTTTGGTCTAGCCTCTGGTCAATGTTGGACACCAAGCTCACCAAGTCCACAACTTTCCATCCCCAAACTGATGTCCAAACAGAGGTCGTCAATAGGTTGATTGTACACATTCTACGCATGTAAAATTCAAAGCATCCACGCACATGGGATGCAAGCCTTCCCTATGTACAACACAGTTATAACCAGGCTCTCCACAACTCAACCAACTACAGCCCCTTTCAGGTGAGCTTGGGATTCCAACCACTATGTCCCATTGACGTAGCCATGCCATTTGCATCTACTCATGCCTATTTTTTCCATGCCCAGCCTGAAGCTGAAAAAGAAAAAAACTTCATTGAGCGCATTCAACACATCTGCCAACAGGTTCATGAAATATTGGACAGAGCCAATGCTAAGTACAAGCAATGACATGATCAACATCGGGTGCCACACAACTTCCAGGTGGGTGAAAAAGTGTGGCTACATTTTGAGAAGGAGCGCCTCACTAGACCCCATCGCAAGATTCTCCTGCTCTGATATGGGTCGTATACCATCACCAAGGCTATAGGGAACAATGCCTTCGAGCTCAATATTCCACCATTCCTTGGTCTGCACCTAGTATTAAATGTAGACTGCCTTCGTCCCTACTTCCCACCTCTATTGGACACCTCTGACATTGCAGAAGAACTCACACCAAAAGAGTTAAACCCAGTCTACATGGAACGGGCCACCACAAACTGTATCATGGACATGGAAATCAAGAACACTCACCGACAAAATAACCAACTGTATTAGGTTTGTTGGTGTCCTGTGTTTTGATAGTTTGGCAAATCAAAAGACAAGGCAACATTAGAACTAATCTTTAGAGTTACAGGATCTAGTCCTCCTACTCTGAGAGAGGGATCCCTCAAATTTTTTTTTTTTGCAAAGGTTTATCTTGTGTGCTTTGAGTATTGGTTTTAGACTAGTTATTAAGTGCAAGTGTTTGTTTATTTGTTTGGTTGAGTTGACACAGCAGAACCTAAAAGGTCTAGGAAAGATAGATAAAAAGGGAAATGTCAGCTTCATTGGGAAATGAAGTAAAAAAAGAGGTCATGAAAAACTTATCAATGGATATGGGATATCAAAGGGAAAATCTAACTTGGCCGCAGGATCCTTTGGTTTTGGAATGAGATGGACATCAATGATTTGGAAAGAGAAGTTTAAATTCTCAACAAAGGGAATTTGAAAGCACAACTTGAAAAATAAAGAGAAATTTGATAGACGGGGCCAACCACGAATTCTACAAATCACACTTTAAGAAAATAATGGCTTCAAAAAAACTTTTAAAATGAAATATAAGATTCAGGAAACACCCTATTTCCTCAAATATTTTATTTCAAATGACTTAGAAAACATAAAAAATTCACTGATAATTGTGGTCATAGAAGAGGGAACACCTAAATACATCTATGATCACAACTATAAAGACCTTTAAGCCAACTTTTCAAGCAAGGAAAAGGGGCATGATCAAAACAGACCTCCTTGGCTCACTGTAAAAAAAGAAACTTTAAAGGGAGACTTCAATAACAGTCTTTAAATGGCAGCAGACAATCAGGGAAAATCATAAATCATGCTGAAACGAACTATTTGAACTATTAGAGAAATAAACAAGAACGAAGACTAAAGAGAGAGATTAAAGACTCTAAAATACTTCAGCAGAAGAAAACATAAAACAATGAAAGATAAACATGTCTAAGGTGCTTCCAAGAGTCATTTCTTAGCCTAAAATTTTTTTCCTACTGTAGTAAGAATTTATGGAACAAAATGGAAACAGGGGAAAACATTAAACAGTTTAGAGTACTTCACCAACAACCAAGCTCATGGATCCAATGATAGAGCCTTCTCAGGAACAAACATGCAACAACATCATCAGGGCTTCTAATACTTCAATTCTTCTTCAACTTCAATAGTCCGAGGAGGTCGAAAAGAGAGGAAAGATATTTTGATTTCAATTAATACAGTTAATGCTTCTCGGCCTTTGAGGGGCTCAAGGGAGAAGTTTACAGATATTTCCTGTATTAATTGGTTTATATTTAACTATTTCGGCTTGCTGGAAGCTTATGTTGACTTTAAGGCTCTGTGTCATATTTTGTAATAACTCTGCTGATATTTTATATTAGCTTCTTTGATTTGAAATAACTATTCAGCTGTAAAGGGCAGATATCCTCTATTCTGGTCATTACTCAGCTTTTGTTTGAATGTTGTGAATCCACAGGTGGCAATCTAGTAGCTGAGAAGAATCAATTTGCCTCTGATGTGGCAGTGGAGGCTCTCTCTAACTGATAAATATCCTTGATTTGCCTTTAACTGTGTTTTATTCAATGGATAAGGCTTTTGATAATTGATTTTAGCCGTAATTCATTGATCTGTATAATCAATGTCTAATCCTTCATTTCTGCTGTGTATGGGTCTTCGACACTGATACTCTTTGATTTGATTTAATTGTTTGTGTCTTGTCGATGTGCAGGTATGTACGAGGTCCACATGGCATCAATGCCTATGAGTCATTGATGAGACGTGAAATTGAACCATGTATATGGATTTCTTTTAATGATAAACGAAAGTCTGGAGGATAGAGACCCTCGACTCTCATTTTCTTTTAAAACATTTGAAACACCCTTTTAAATCTTGCATAATACAAAAACAATTAAGAAATCATGCATATTTGGTAAAAACTGCTTAGGAGGTTTTGGCTTGGAGCGTGGCCATTGGATGGCAGCATCCGACGGTGGAGATTTGCGCATAGTGGTCAAAAGGAGAGCAGTGGGAAGAAATAAGTCAGATCTGTTGATTTGCAGAGATCGACGATCAGGATTAACCGAGAGAAAACATAATGCAAATGGTCACATTATTGCGAGAACAGAAGAAAATGCGATGAAATAAGGTTAAAGACCCCTTGGTGGATAAAAAGCAAAAGAAATGAAATTGGAGCTTCGGGATGATCGTGGGCCATCGGATGAGATCGGCTCACGAGATCAACGATGGAGATCTTGCGTTGAAAACCTTTGGTAGAGGCGGAGGGTGATGGTGAAAGGCTAGATTAGATTTGAGTTGTTGATCTACGGAGATCAACGGCGGAAGGCGCGCGCGATGATTTATAATACAAATGGGGAAAGGCAATTTAGGGAGGTAAAACCATGGGTTTTGCGCGGTGAAAAGGCAGGGAGGCGGTTTTGCCTTTTTGAACGTGATATGTGTTCCCACCCAACACGTGGCCTCAAAAAATAGCTTATATCGTGCGGCCTTTGGGAAATTAACCTTTGCGCTTGAAGTCACGCGATATAGAATGCCGACCGTTAGATATTGGGCCTTAGATCTAACGGTGGGGAAGCAAGCGCAATATGGAATAGATGCGTGGGCAGATAGCGGGGAGGGTGGTTTCAATCTAAGCCATTAGATCTAGGATGAACGGTCAAGATCAAATTTTGAAGAAGGCAGGACCCACAGGAGGCAGGATCCACATGAGCCGTTGGATGTGAGGATCAATGACAAATATTGTATCTGAGAGGAGGAGGACCCAGAGGAGACAGGCCCGTCCGAGTTAATACAGACCGTTGATCTGCAGAGATGAACGACGAAGATTGGATAAGAATCATTATGAAGCGGGGGAATGAAAATAACAAAGGGAGATGAGAGAAGATCTGGACCATCCAAAATGGACACGTGGATGGCCCAGATGCTATCAGGAGATCGAAATCGGAAGAGGCAAAGAAGAAGGGGTGATGAAAAAACCTCCGATGCGATTTAGTGCTGGCTGTCGATCTGAGAATCAGATCGACGGTGGGGAGTGAGTCGGAGGGGTTCAAAGGCGGAAGAAAAGTCAATGATCAGAGCAAATGAGGGTCGTCGTATCATAAATATGGCGGATGGATCTGACAGTGGATGATCGATTAGGGGTAGTGAATTGGGGGGAGGAAAAAAATGCACCTGACAAAAATGCGATGTGATATTGTGCGAGCCGTTGGATCGGCTCAAGATCAACGGTGGATATTGTTTTAAAAGTTGCACCGACGGAAACCCTTTTATACTTATGAAAACCCAAAATTTAACAAAATACAAAGGTTTTGGTGCTTATGGCGGGTTATATATATATGAAAAGGCTGGTGCCTGACTGCAAGGCCTATGGTTTATATGAAATACGATAGGCCTGGGGCTTATACATAGAAAGGGCTAATCGGGATAGGGCCTTCAGGCTTTTCAATCTACCCATTCGAGATTTCTATGATGCGATTGGTGCTTAGGGACTTTTTAACTCTTGGTCCCGAGTGCAAGTTATAATGAAGTAAAGCGGAGAGTGGGGTTTATATAATGAGGCTTAATCGCATCGGAAATCTGATGTGGGACTTTTCAATCTACCCATTTACATTAAAAACATTGCTTCAGCAGGTTTTAGAAAAAAATTTAGGAAAGTGAGCTTTTTTATTTAAAAAAAGGAAATTTTCATTGAAGATGAGTTTATACCATGCTTTAGCGCCCAATTGCAGGGCTATGGGTTATATGAAGCGGAAAAAGGGCTCGGGGTTTTATAACCAGAAGCCAATCGAATCGGAAGTTTTATAAAGGCTGACGACTTGCGTTCTTTGTTTGTTGCTGATGCGATAAGCGCTTTATGAGTCTAGCGCCTAGTTTTAGGGTGCGAGCACATGGGGGGAAGTGGTTTAGACTTAGCCCAAAGGGGCTTAAGCCTGCAGCTCCAAAAAATTTATTTTTTATGAAATTTTTCATAGTTTTTGATGGATTTGGGGGTTTCAGTAAAGTCTAAAAATGAGTTTTAGACTTTGTTAAAGGGATTTTTATGAAGGGAAGAAGGGAAAATATGAAAAATAGAGGAATTTCGTAGGGGCAAAAGGGGATAAAATGAAGGTTATTTTTTGAGTGGAGGAGTGGAAAAATGAGATTTTACAATAGTTTTTTCTTCACGAAAAGACAACAGAATTTCTAAGTTCAAAAAAGGGGAACAATAGTGACGATTAACCAAAGGATAGAATATCTTCAGAAGACTTTAAGTATCAACAATTTTGGCAACAAAACTGTTTCTTGAAGGCTATCCAAAATGATTTAGCCACTACTTGTCATGACAAAATTTTATAGGTGGCTAACAGTGGCTCCACTTGGGGATGGTGCCTTTTTTGAAGGCATCAAGAATTTTAGACTTGCATTCTCTGGGGGCTGATCAGTGCCTTATCTGTTGGGCTGCCTTTCTTCATTTGAATGGTCTTCTTTTGCTCTGAAAAATATTAACAGCCATGAAAAATAAATCAACACAAGCTTTCTACCTACCCAATCCTACTGATCTAACATTTTTTCTTCTTTAGAGTGCACTTGGATTGGCAAACTCTTTCACAACATTTTATTCTTTTGAGAGCATAAAACTAATCTATTTATACTCCTTGTATCTCCATGAACTCAGATTAAACAGTTGAGTTCATATGATTCTCTACCTAGTCTACTAATCTGTTAGGATTAAACAGTCTAACAGATATTTATTCACTAACTTATAAAACAGAAATTTAAAAGCATACAAGTCAGGATTGGACAATCTAACTTGTGGCTGATCTATGGCATAAAATAACAAGCTGCACATCGACATTATTTTGCAGAAAATTAGAACAAAACAGAAGGCTTAAGATCTGAAAGTTCAAGTACTTCCTTCATCTTTTTTTAGCTTCGTCTTCATTTCTGTTTGAGTTGTTTTTTGCTTATTCCTTGGTTTAGATTTTGAGCTGATTAGAACCAGTTTTACTTCTGTTTTGACTCAGAAATTAAAATAGATTGGAGTCATTCTTCTCTTTGAGAACTAAGGTTCGGATTTTGAGCATGTTTGAACCTTTAATTTCTAACCTAATCTACCTACTAATAAGCCAATATTAAGCTGTTTGGCAAATAGAATTCTCTAACTTATCAGCAGTCAATTTAAAACTAGTTAGCCATGATTAGGCTGTATGGCTAACTAGAAGTTTGTTTCAGTAGTGGAATTTGAGCTTGCACACTTTCATATTTTTCTTCTCTTTTTTGGTATGGGGCTGTAGCTTTATTGTTTTTACAATCTGCCCCTTTTTTTTTTCTTTTACTGTTTTTTGTATTTTTATTTTTATAACTTTGAATGCAACGTTCAGACTATGATATTTACAATGAAAAAATAAAATTATTTGAAACTCATGATTCCTGGCAGAAGTAATGCTTTAGCATCCTGCCATTGACAGGATCTCCATACAGATCTTCTCCATTGAATTCTTTTAATAAAAATGAATTTTGACTCCTCTCAGCATGAACAATGTAGGGACCTTTCCACATGTTCTCGAACTTGCCAAGTTTTCCCTTCTCTTCTCTCCTTGAATCCCATTTAAGAACAAAATTTCCAACCTGGAAATTGTTTGCCGTGGTCCTCTTATCAAATAGTTTCTTTACATTTTCTTGGACTAACTGTGTCCTTTCATAGACTTATTCTCTGGTCTGCTGTAAATGGATGGTTTGATTGATTCTCCTCTACATATCATTCTCTTAAACCTACACTTCTTGAAGGAGTTTCATGACTTTAACTCCTAATGAGGTGGGAAAAACTGCATCCATGCCATAAACCGGCTGATAGGGGGACATATTTATTGACTTCTTTGTAGTTAACCTATCAGCCCGTAATGCATGAACCAGCTTACTGTGCCATGATTTCTGATTTTGTTCCAGCAGTTTTTTGATGATATTGATGAGGCTCTTGTTGGAAGATTCAGCTAATCCATTTCCTTGGGGATAGTAAGCAGTGGAATGGCCCAAGGTTATGTGGTATTTGTAGCAGAAATCAACCATCTTCTTAGATTTAAAAGTAGTAACATTCTCTACTATGATTTTTTTGGGACAACCAAATCTGGATAGGATATTTGTTTCAAGAAACTTGATAATGATAGAGTCATTAGCATTTCTGGAGGGTATAGCTTCTATCCACTTGGTAAAGAAGTAAGTGGCCGTGAGGATCCACTTATGTTGGGCTGAGGAGGATGGGTGAAATTCCCCAATGAAGTCTAAACCCCATTGTTGAAAAGGTGCCTCAACTCTGATAGGATGTAAGGGTAAGGGAAGAATTTTTCTTTTGCCATAAAAAAATTGACACTTGTGGCCCGACATGACCAACTTCTAAGCGTCTAGGAAAAGGGTAGGCCAATAGTAACCAGATCTAAAATTTTGTTCAATGTGGCCTTCTAGTAGAGGTGTCCTCCACATTATCCATCATGCAATTCATGCATGATTTTCCCTGCATCATCTTCAAGTAAAAATTTAAGCAAAATTCCAACAGCATTTTTCCAATATAATACCCCATCTAAGATGCAATAACTCAAAGCTTTTTGTTTCAAAAATCTAGCTTTAGTTTTAGACAAAGAAGGAGGGGTATTTAAATATAAAAGCACATAAATAATGTTAGCATACCAAGGAGAATTCAGAAATGTTTCTTCAATGAAAGGAGCAGTAGATTCTTCTATTTCTTCCAACACATCTACCATATTCATTTCTAGTGCTTGGAAGTTAGACTCAGCCATAAGTTTTACTAATCCTTGCCCTTTAACTAGTTTGGTGGGCCTGATTTCTAAGTCATACTCAAGAATAGTTGCAATCCATTTTCCCCTTTTACCATCAGGGTCTTGACTTAGAATGTCCTTGAAAATAGTATGTGGAACAAAAGCAATTATATGAGAGTGTAAAATATAGACTCTAAAGTCCTTTGAAGCTTTCAATAATGCTAAGGCTTGCTTCTCCATGATGTTATATTTGAGAGGAGCATCTCTTAAGGCCCTACTAAAGAAAGATATTGGTTGTTCTTGCCCCAAATAATTCTTTTGAAGTAACACTGCAGCTATTGTATGTTCAGATGCAAAAGAAAAGATATAAAAATCTTTGGTAAAATATGGACTAATCAGGACTGGTGTTTGAGTAAGAGCTTGTTTGACCAGTTTGAATGATTGTTTAGCTGGTAAAGTCCACTTTACACCTACATCTTTCTTAAGCATTTTTTTAATTTTTTTTAATAGCTCAGCAAGGTTGGGGATAAACCTGCTTAGAAAATTAATCTTTCTAATGAAATATTGTAATTCTTTGAGGCTCCTTGGATGGCTAATTTGTAATATGCCATCTATCCTTGTGGGGTCTATTTTGATTCCCTCTTCTGAAATTATATGGCCAAGAAGTTTACCTTCTTGGAGACCAAAGAGTGTCTTCTTGGGATTCAATGACAAAAGAAATTTCCTACACTTCTCAAAAACTTTCCTCAAGTGAATCAAATGTACTTCATCAGTTTTCAAGAAAACGGTTATGTCATCAAGGTAAATGATTATGAAATAGCCAATATCTTCAGAGACGGCTATGTCCATGGCCCTTTGGAGGGTGGCCCTTGCATTCATCAATCCGAAAGGCATTTTGACATACATAAAGGTGCCCCAAAGTGTGGTAAAAGTGGTTTTGATTTGATCACTTGGGAGCACTAACACCTGGTTGTAACCCAAGAACCCATCTAACAGAGATATCCTTTTTGACCCAACTACCCTTTGAAGTATATGGTCCATCTTGGGAAAGGGGTAGTTTTCTTTTAAAGAGGCTCTATTTAAATTTATAAAGTCAATACAGAGCCTGATTTCCCTTGTTTTATTTCGAACAGAAACTAAGATTGACACCCATTCTGAATATCTAATAGGTACTATGATCCCAACATCATGCATCTTTTCAATTTCTACTTTGACTAAAGGTAGTAAAATAGGGTTTATTCTCCTTAGCTTTTTTTTGAAAGGCTTTCGATTTTATTTAAGAGGGATTTTGTGCTGAATGATGCTGGTATCATACGATTCCAGGTCTTTGTATCCCCAAGAAAAAACATCTTTAAACTCTTTGAAAAGTTCTATGTATTGCAATTTTATGTGAGCTAGGAGAGTGCCGGATAGTTTAATCATCTTGGGTTCTGCTAGACTGCCTATGTTATTCTCTTCTACATTCGTTTCGACAGGCTCTATTCTCGGTTCTTTGGCTACATCGTTAAAATAAAAAATGTTTTCTAAAAGTGTGAGACCTCTTGGAATTTTATCATTATTGTATTGTAAAAATTCCAAGTCTTCTTGGTCTGCGTTGTCAATTAACTCTGATTCAAAAGGATTCTCATAATGATTTATAGTGGCAGAATATGTCATTTCAACTTCTGGAATTTGTTCAATATACAAACAATTTTCTTTATTGCTGGTTTCTGATATTGGTATGTCGAAATCATTTTCTGATTTTAAAAAATCATCTGTGTTTATCATAATCAAACACTTGCCAGTGATCTTCATTATCAGGTACTGCAAGCTTGTGTTTTACCTTTACGCTAAGCTGTTTATTTATCTCATGTATCTGGCAGTTGCTGTCATTGAAAGCAAGTTCATTTGCTAGATGATTCAGTGCTCTAGAAATCAAAATAAGTTCATATTTTTCAAAGGTTTTCAATAAATCAAGGGCAACGTTCCGATATTCCCTAAGCCTTGGATTTCTAACTAAGTATTCTCCTTTGATTTGTCTTATGATAAGTTCAGAATCTCCTAAGATTTATATCCTTTGGGCTTCTAATTGTTTAAGCAATTGTAAGCCTAGAAGAAGTGCTCCATACTCAACAATATTGTTAGTGCATGGGAAATCTAATTTATATGAAAAAATATGATTCATATTTTGAATCCAAACACCTGCCCCTGCACTTGTTTTATTACAGGATCCATCAAAGTTTATTGTCCAAAGTATATTTGCCTCATTTTCATTTTCTTGTTGTTGTTGATTGCCAATGTTTTGTATCTGATTTGAGGGAAGTTTCGATTTTTCTGGTATTCTGGTTGGGTCTATATTTTCCTTTTCTTGTTGATTACTTCATCTTCATTGCATAAGATAAAGGAATATAAACTTAATTGAATAGAATAGATTGGAGAGTTGTTTGGTTTGTCTATGTTTCTCACCATGTACTTCATGTGAGATTCCTTGTATAGTCTTCTATTTTGGTTAAAAACAGGGATGGTGGCATAAGACATGTCCATTTGAAGGATTCCCTAAAGTTTGGCTCCCCATGATCTTGATAAGAGCATGCCATACTTAGGGGGAATATCAACTACAAATATGTCCATTACTAGACTCTTAGCAGGGATTTTAGCTAAGTTGACACATAAATATTTGATTAAACCCAAACATTTGACTCTGCTTGAGTCAAAGGAATACAAATATTTGTATGGTTTAGTAATTTCTAAGCCTAAGCTTTCCATTACTACCTTGGGCATTAGATTGTGTGAAGCCCCAAAATCTAGCATGGCATTGTGTAAAATTTTCTCATGTATGTTCAAACTAACATAGAAGGGAGGAAAAACCCCTTCTTGGTATTTCCCTTCAACTTCTGGACCAAACAACAACTCAGGTTTGTCATCTGTCAATTTTAAGGTGTCAGTATCACTTCCCAGGTTCAAAGCTTTCAAAATTTGGTTTTTGTACACTTCTTGGGTCACCAGTTCAGTTAGGGGGATGGTAATTTTTATCTTGGAAATCTCTCCCTCAAGGCTAAAAGGAACAATTGATTTTTTCATATTTACATCTGTCTTTCAATTGAATTCTTTTCAGTAGCTTTAACTTGCTGAACTTTGTTTGGACTAGTAATTGGGATAGTTTTGTTAGGACCACTAGCTGAGGTGCTAGGAGTACTTTGTTCAACATTTGGCTGGTTGTTTTACTCTTTGTTTAAATCTGGTTTTTTAGCCAAAATGATGGGTTTGTCTGTTGTCTTCTTAGGCTGACTTTATGCGTTTTTCTTGACAGCAGTACTAGTGTTCTTATCTTTTGAATTGTCTACGTTCCCTTTGCTCCTAAGATCATATTGTTTGTGTACCTCCATGATTTCATTTTCAAACCCCAATATATAATCATCAGAATCTTCATAAGTGTTTGTTCTTTGATCAGAGAAGAAACCTTGTTCTTCCTCAGTGAGGAAAATATCATCCCCACTGTCTGATCCAATCGAGTTCACATGAGCTTCTCCCAACCTTTCCATCTCCCTATCTTCCTCATATTGATCCACATAGTTCTGTTGGAAGGGAGGTCTAATCTGTTGGTCACTTTATTTTTGCTTATCTTGATTGTTTTCTCTTCTATAATTATGATTTATGTTTCTGTTTTGGTTATTTTTATGTTCTCTTGGGGGCATTCTATCATTCAGATTGATATTTTCAAGCATCCTCTCCATCACCTTCACTAGGTTGTCAATTTTTGTGTCAAAATTTGAGGTCGAGGGTAGTAGGTCATCTTTATAAGTTACCCTCTTCTCTAATCTCAACCTATTTCTTTTCTCAATTATGTTTTCTTCTACGCTCACATCTCCTTTCTGCATGTATTCTAAGGTTAAGTAATCTCTCTCCCTTAACTGATAATTCATTTAAACATCAAGGCCTTCGGGATACCTTACTAAGGCCATGCCTTGAAGAGGTTTCATGTGAGGTGGAAGAGAATTGTAAACACTATTGAACCTAGTGGAGTAGTCATGAACACTCTCCCCTTGATTTCTCTTGAGGCTGCTATATTCTGCTAGTATTTGGAGAGGGTTCTTTTTGAGTTCCCATTTGTTGATGAATGTTTGATGCAAGGCAGGGAGATCATTTATGCTATTAGGAGGTAGTTTTTTGAACCATTTCTTTACATCTCCTCCTAAAATTTGGGCGAAGATATTGATCTTCACAGTTTCTTCTTCTATCTCCATGTAATTGAATGCATCCTCCATCCTATCTACATGATGTTGAGTTGTTGTAGACTCTTTTCCAGTGAAGTGAGGAATTTTGGATTGGTAATCATTTGATAAGGGAAGTAGAGGTTGTGGTAACACTAATTGGGCATACCACGTTTCCATGGTTGGAAATAAGGGTGGATTTACAAGAGGTGGATTTATACGTGTAAAATTGGGCTGAACGGGAGCGTTTTTCACAATGGTAGTATGGATTGGAGTGGAAGAAACACTTGGGCCAGCAAACTAGTTTTGAGCAGACTTGTTATGGAAAAGGTAAAGTGATGAAGAAGCTGGGAATCAGGAGGAGTGGAAGGTGAGGCTTCTCTATTGAAGCTTTGTTGCAAATTTGCAATGTCAAGATCAGTTTGGTTATCAACTTGAGATCTAGTTCTAAAGATGTTATTTGTATGATGTAAATCAAAGTGTGAATCCTCTAAGCGAACAAGGTTTTCAGGGACAGAATTTGTTCTTAAGAGGCTCCTATTAGCAGCTGATTCTCCAGATTTAAAAGTCTGCCACATAATTCTCTCTGGATTGTCAACGATTAAAGGAGGATTTGGGTTTGGATGGGATCTAGTATTGATCCTATGTGAAGCCAGACTGTTTTTCAAAAATGAGAGAGGTTTAATATTTTAAGGACTGTTTTCGAGAGTTTTACCTCTCAGGATGTCTTATCTAGTATGGGACTAGGCTTCTAAACTTCTTCAAGGCTGGTTAACACAATCCTAAAGAGATTTGGGGACATAGATGAGTAATAGGCCTACTGGGGCTAATGGAGTCACCAGGTGGAAACTATTTAGCTTGTATGAAGGTAAAATATGGAATGGTTCCACCACCATGTTTATTATGAAGCCAAAATGAAATGTTTTTGGGTTTTTTTATTTATTTCGGTCTTATAGGATAAGAGAGTGTCCTAAATCTGATTTAACACTTAGCTAAGGTGTTTAAACATACATAGTTCACTCTTATGGCTTGGTAACTGGATTCTTCAAGGTTTGATAACGTCTTATGGGAATCCTAAGGGTTACTTAGTTTTTCACTGATTCAATAAAGTCCAATCATGATTACCCTTTTTGTTAGGCAGTGCTTGAAGAAGGCTACTTATGTTATACTAGACAGGGAGTGTTTTTTTTTAAGGATTTTACTCAGCGTCCCACCGTGATCGCCATTATGTTCGTGACTCGTGTTTTGATAGTTTGGAAAATAAAAATACAAGGCAACATTAGAACCAATCTTTAGAGTTACAAGATATAGTCCTCCTACTCTCAGAGAGGGATCTCTCAAATTATTTTTTTTGGCAAAGGTTTATCTTGTGTGCTTTGAGTATTGGTTTTAGACTAGTTATTAAGTGCAAGTGTTTGTTTATTTGTTTGGTTGAGTTGACACAACAGAACCTAAAAGGTATAGGAAAGATAGATAGATAGGGAAATGTCAGCTTCATTGGGCAATGGAGTCAAAAAAGAGGTTATGACAAACTTATCAATGGATATGGGATATCAAAGGGAAAATCTAACTTGGCCGCAGTATCCTTTGGTTTTGGAATGAGATGGACATCAATGATTTGGAAAGAGAAGTTTAAATTCTCAACAAAGGGAATTTGAAAGCCCAACTTGAACAATAAAGAGAAATGTGACAGACAAGGCTAACCATGAATTCTACAAATCACACTTTAAGCAAATAATGGCTTCAAAACAACTTTTAAAATGAAATCTAAGATTCGGGGAACACCCTATTTCCTCAAAGATTTTATTTCAAATGACTTAGAAAACATAAAAAATTCACTGATAATTGCGGTCATAGAAGAGGGAACACCTAAATACATCTATGATCACAACTATAAAGACCTTTAAGCCAAATGTTCAAGCAAGGACAAGGGGCATGATCAGAACATACCTCCTTGGCTCACTATAAACAAAGAAACTTCAAAGGGAGACTTCAATAACAGTCTTTAAGTGGCAGCAGACAATCAGGGAAAACCATTAATCATGTTGAAACCAACTATTCTAACTATTAGAGAAATAAACAAGCGTGAAGACTAAAGAAAGAGATTAAAGACTCTAAAATACTTCAACAGAAGAAAACATAAAACATTGAAGGATAAACATGTCTAAGTTGCTTCCAAGAGTCATTTCTTAGCCTAAAACTTTCATCCTACTATAGTAAGAATTTATGGAACAAAATGAAAACAGGGGAAAACATTAAACAGTTCAGAGTACTTCGCCAACAACCAAGCTCATGGATCCAATGATAGAACCTTCTCAGGAACAAACATGCAACAACATCATCAGGGCTTCCAAGACTTCAATTTCTTCTTCAACTTCAATAGTCTATGTATTATTTTAGAGAGTTTTAGAATTACAACTAATAATCAAACAACCAAAATTTACAATGGATTCCTCAACAAGTTTTTATAGAGGAATGAGGAGGTTGAAAAGAGAGGAAAGATCTTTTGATTTAAATTAATACAGTTAATGCTTCTCGGCCTTTGAGGGGCTCAAGGGAGAAGTTTATAGATATTTCCTGTATTAATTGGTTTATATTTAACTATTTCGGCTTGCTGGAAGCTTATGTTGACTTTAAGGCTCTATGTCATCTTTTGTAATAACTCTGCTAATAGTTTATATTATCTTCTTTGATTTGAAATAACTATTCAGCTGTAAAGGGCAGATATCCTCTGTTTTGGTCATTACCTGGCTTTTGTTTGAATGTTGTGAATCCACAGGTGGCAATTTGGTAGCTGAGAGGAATCAATTTGCCTCTGATGTGGCAGTGGAGGCTCTCTCTGACTAATAAATATTCTTGATTTGCCTTTAACTATGTTTGATTCAATGGATAAGGCTTTTGATAATTGATTTTAGCCATAATTCATTGAACTCTATAATCAATGTTTAATCCTTCATTTCTGTTGTGTATGGGTCTTCGAAACTGATACTCTTTGATTTGATTTAATTCTTTGTGTCTTGATGATGTGCAAGTATGTACGAGGTCCACATGGCATCAATGCCTATGAGTCATTGATGAGACGTGAAATTGAAACCTGTATATGGCTTTCTTTTAATGATAAACAAAAGTCTAGCGGATAGAGACCCTCGACTCTCATTTTCTTTTAAAACATTTGAAGCACCCTTTTAAATCCTGCATAATACAAAAACAATTAAGAAATCATGCATATTTGGTAAAAACTGCTTAGGAGGTTTTGGCTTGGAGCATGGCCGTTGGATGGCAGCATCTGACGGTGGAGATTTGCGCACAGTGGTCAAAAGGAGAGCAGTGGGAAGAAATAAGTCAAATTCGTTGATCTGCAGAGATTGACGGTCAGGATTAACCATGAGAAAACATAATGCAAATGGTCACATTATTGCAAGAACAGAAGAAAACATGATGAAATAAGGTTAAAAACCCCTTGGCGGAGAAAAAGAAAAAGAAATGAAATTGGGGCTTCGGGATGATCGTGGGCCGTTGGATGAGATCGGCCCACAAGATCAACGATGGAGATCATGTGTTGAAAACCTTTGGTAGAGGCGGAGGGTGATGGTGAAAGGCCAGATTAGATCTGAGCCGTTGATCTGCAGAGATCAACGGTGGAAGGCACGCGCAATGATTTATAATACAAATGGGGAAAGGCGGTTTAGGGATGTAAAACCATGGGTTTCGTGTGGTGAAAAGTCAGGGAGGCAGTTTTGCCTTTTTTAATGCGATATGTGTTCCCTCCTGACACGTGGCCTCAGAAAACAGCTTATATCGCGTGGCCTTTGGGAAATTAACCTTCACACTTGAAGTCACGCGATATAGAATGCCGACCATTAGATCTGGGGCCTCAGATCTAACGGTGGGGAAGAGAGCGCGATATGGAATATATGCGCGGGTAGATAGCGGGGAGGGAAGTTTTAATCTGAGCCGTTAGATCTAATATGAATGGTTGAGATCAAATTTTGAAGAAGGCAGGACCCATAGGAGGCACGCCTGTCGGGTTTAATATGAGCCATTGGATGTGAGGATCAATGGTAGAGATTGTAACTGAGGGGAGGAGGACCCACAGGAGACAGGCCCGTCTGAGTTAATACAGACCGTTGATCTATAGAGATGAATGGCAGAGATTGGATAAGAATCATTATGAAGCGGGGGAATGAAAATAACAAAGGGAGACGAGAGAAGATCTGGATCATCCAAAATGGACACGTGGACGGCCTAGATGCTATCGGGAGATCGTAATCGGAAGAGGAAAAGGAGAAGGGGCGATGAAAAATCCTCCGATGCAATTTAGCGCGGCCGTCGATCTGAGGATCAGATCGACGATGGGGAGTGAATCGAAGGGGTTCAGAGGCGGAAGAAAAGTCAATGATCAGAGCAAATGAGGGCCGTTAGATCATAAATATGGTGGATGGATCTGACGGTGGAGGATTTATCGGGGGTAGTGAATCGGGGAGAGGAAACAAATGCACCCGACAAAAATGCAATGCGATATTGCGCGGGCCATTGGATCGGCTCAAGATCAACGGTGGATATTGTTTTAAAAGTTACACCGGCGGAAACCATTTTATACTTATGAAAACCCAAAATTTAACAAAATACAAAGGTTTTGGTGCTTGGGGCGGGTTATATATATATGAAAAGGCTGGCGCCCAACTGCGGGGCCCATGGTTTATATGAAATACGATAGGCCTGGGGCTTATACATAGAAAGGGCCAATCGGGATCGGGCCTTCGGGTTTTCAATCTACCCATTCGAGATTTCTCCGATGCGATTGGCACTTGGGGGATTTTTAACTCTTTGTCCCGGGTGCAAGTTATAATGAAGTAAAGCAGAGAGCAAGGTTTATATAATGGGGCTTAATTGCATCAGAAATCTGATGCGGGACTTTTCAATCTACCCATTTACATTAAAAACATCGCTTCGGTGGGTTTTAGACCAAAACTTAGGAAAGTGAGTTTTTTTATTTAACAAAGGGAAATTTTCATCGGAGATGAGTTTATACCATGCTTTAGCTCCCAATTGTGGGGCTATGGGTTATATGAAGTGGCAAAAGGGCTCGGGGTTTTATAACCAGAAGCCAATCACGTCGGAAGTTTTATAAAGGCCGAAGACTTGCGTTCTTTGTTTGTTGCTAATGCGATAAGCGCTTTATGAGTCTAGTGCCTGGTTTTAGGGCACGGGCACATGGGGGGAAGTGGTTTAGACTTAGCCCAAAGGAGCTTAAGCCCGCAACTCAAAAAAACTTATTTTTTATGAAATTTTTCATAGCTTTTGATGGATTTTGGGGTTTCGGTAAAGTCTAAAAAGGAGTTTTAGACTTTGTAAAAGGGATTTTTATGAAGGGAAGAAGGGAAAATATGAAAAATAGAGGAATTTCGTAGGGGAAAAAGGGGATAAAACGAAGGTTATTTTTTGAGTGGAGGAGGGTAAAAATGAGATTTTGCAGCAGTTTTTTCTTCACGGAAAAACAACAAAATTTCTAAGTTGAAAAAAGGGAAACAACTATGACGATTAACCAAAGGATAGAATATCTTCAAAAGACTTTAAGTATCAACAATTTTGGCAACAAAATTGTTTCTTGAAGGCTATCCAAAATGATTTAGCCACTTCTTGTCATGACAAAATTTTATAGGTGGCTAACAGGGTTGTCAAAGCTGGCCAACTCCTGCACCAAGGCAAGTGGTTCGCTAGGGACCAAGTTCAATAGAAGTTTCCTCATCTCATGGAGGAGCTCAACGCAATGGGGACCATTGCTTCCTAAGGGGGGAGGAATGATCAAGGTTGATATTGGTGGCCACCTGCTTATTCCACTTGGGGCCCCACCATTGTCTCTTTTAGTTTTTTTCACAACTTACTATTTTTAGCAATTTTTCAGGTCCTGAACTTCTGGAGTCATTTTGAGGCCCCAAATGGAGATAGTATGCCAAAGTTACGTCTCCGGGAAGTTGAAACACCAATTTACCCAAACGGGGCCCATAGTTTTGGCGCTTCATCTCCTAGGGTTAGTTTTTTGGACGTTTAGAGTTCTCCATTGTTTCTCCATAATAAATAGGCCCTTGAGCCTCATTGTAACACAATTCAGAGGTCTATAGCCACCACATCTCTTCTCAGAGATTCGCTACCAGAACCCTAGCTATTTTATTTCCATCATGTTTGTAAGCATAGATCTGTGATTTGATATTAATGAAATGAAGCTTTATTTCCATTGTATTTCTATGTTTATGGTTATTTCTATATTCTGTTGTGTTCCTGCATAAATCTAGATCATGAAGAAATCCTAGAGGCTTTGTACGAAAAACCTTTCCATCACCAAGAAGAAAAAGTGGCTCCTCTCTTGGATGAAAGTGAAACTGAGCAGGATATCGATAGTGACAGTGATGTTCTATCCTTTGCAGTTGATGACAATTTGTAGCAGTCTTTCCAATATTTTAGCAATCAAAATATATATGAAGATGGTTGTTCCGGTCACCCTTCAATATCTTATGTTCTTGAGTTTTTTATTCAAGAAGAAATATGTGAAAATCATAATTTTGAGGTTTCTTGCATAGAAAATCTAAAGATTCATGATTCATCCACTAAGTTCAATATAAATGTAAAACATGAAGAGACTTACGAATAAAAAATTTATGAAATTGTATGCAAAAAAACTTTAGACGGTGAAAACGATTATGGAGATAAATACCCAGGATTGCAAAATTATGAAGAAAAGTTGATTGTGGCAACCACACATCCCATGGATCCCATGGGTGTGGAATTTTTTTCTATTCATGATGTGTTTGCCTCAATTTAAGATATACATGGCAAGATTTATGAAAAAACTACTCCCATTTCTTTTTCCAATCATCAGGCTAAGGTAACTAAGCATGTTTTTGAAGATTCTTTTGTTGACCTATTGGAACTATTAAGAGAAGAGAATATTTTCTTTTCTCCAAGCCAAAAACATGTAACTAATTATGTTTTTCAAGATCCCATGGGTAGTATATCATACTAATTAGGGCAGAAGAACGTTGAGGAATTTATGGATCATGGGCAGATGTTCACTGGAAAGTTTGGGTTGCCATTTTTTGAATTTTTCTTTATGCCTAATGGAGCTAAATTCCAACTTCTTTCAAGTAGCCATTTTCTTGATTGGATACACTGGAGAGATCATTACACATTATTTTATATATATTTTCAGTAGGTTTGGACATCTATCATCAAAGTTGGAAGCCTAAGGAGAAGGACCTAATACTTTGGGTGATGTGTTGTCAAATTTATACTTTCCTTTAGAATTTTTTACCTTTGTAATATATGTAATAAGCAATGAGTTAGTTAAATTTCATTCTTTAGTGCTTGAATCCATTTCCCAATGGCCAGGCTACTAGTTTGTGGTGTTCTTGGTACCTCACTAGGAGGCTCCCATCCCCATTGGAGCCAATGTTAGGGTCCTAGGGTTTAGAGATCAAATTTCTTTACCTCATTCAAAGTCTAAAGAGTCAATGTCTGACATCATTACAATTTTTTCATAGAGAGTCCATACATATAAGACAAATTTTGAGAGAGTATGAGTTAATGGGAAAATTAGGAGGTTATATATTCATATAAACTCAGTTAGTGTTTAAGGGTTATGTGTCATTGGTCACTGGTCATAACCATAAAAAACAAGTTTGGTTCACTTTAAAGGTTCTGTTGAGCTTTTTGTTGAGTATGATTCATCCAACCATTCCGCCATTTTTAACTCATGATTCCTTACATATATCCGTACCATACATTTTTCCATTCCTATACTCCTTTTATATATCCTCTTTCATATGATCCCTTCATGTAATAACCCCCCTACATGTACATTTACATCAAAAATTATATGCACACCCCCCATCCTAAACGCACCTCTCATCATCATCACCTATATTTCTAAAATCACCTCATATCATTATTGATATTATACCCTCACATCTCATCACTATCATTTATCCTTCATTCTCATAATATCCATAGTACCCTTATTCTAATTCTATATTCATGATAAAGAAAACAAAAGGCACACTTTCAAACATCTTTCATGCTACCCTTATTCCTCTCTCTGCTATGCAATTAGCGCTCTTTCTGAAGAAAACTTGACAGTGTACATAACATAGGTCCGAGAGAAAGCTAATAGGGGTGTGAAGGCAATTTTTTTCAATCATGGGAGGCCTGCTACACAATAGTTGTACAAGTTTTGGAGCTACAAAATCACTGTACAACTGCTACAAAACTGCCCCCAACTCTTTGCAAAGATCACAAACAACTGCGAATCGGGAATTTTTATTGATAGAGGTAGGAGACATCACTTCCATCCATAATTTTCCTTTTTAAAGATCAGTTAGAAATCAATTGATAATCGTTGTATGTGCTACTACAAAATCACTTAGCAAACCCTATTTACAATTTGGTCTGAGTTGGGATAGTATCAAATGCTTAGCATTTGTGTGTCACTTGTATGATGTCAAAGTGTGTTGATTCATAAATTTGGAATATGAATTTTATGAAAATTTTCCCATACATATCATACACATTGAATACACCATGTGGTTAAAAATATTATTAGAGCACCAATAGGCAAAGCCCTTTAAATTTTGTGAAAAAACCCTATCCGTCACATTTGTGTATTGCACTATTATTTTGTCCATTATGTTGTCATTCCTCCACAGAGTTAGTGTGCCATGAGACATAATCAAACTCTTCCCTATATGTTTCAAAAGGCCACATGGAAAGCCCAGTTAGCAGAAGAAAAATAAAAGGAGGAGAAGTGGTTTGTGTTAAACCTAGAAGTCTAGACCTGGTGAAATCTAGCCCAACCATTACAGTGGAATTTGAATAGAATGGGGGTATATATTTTTGTGAAAAAATTCAAACTCATGGCCATAATTTGCAACTTGCAAGCATGTTTTCCCTTAACTTCAAAGGAGAGAAAGTCAATATTGGCGATCTAGAGTTTGTAGTTTATAAGGAAACCATTTCTCAAGCTACAACGATCCCTTTACAACGGGAGAGTTGGTTTAAAAGAAAGGAATTAGTTGCATGACACTTTAAAGAATTTTTCAAACCCTAATTCAAGGAAAAGTATAATAACACATTTCCAAAGACATATTTGTTAAATCATTATAGTCAATTTTTGAAGGTGATCCAGAGATACTTTACATGTGAAGGTCGCTTTAGCAAATTGTAACAGTACCATATCAGATTTCTCATTCATTTCACTATTAAGAGGAGTTTTAATTTTCCATATTACTTGTTTAAAATTATGGGAAAAAATGGAAAAGAGGGTATAGTCAAAAGCAGACAAACACTTGCCTAGCCTTTTTCACTTTTCATTGATCAAGTTTTTGGTTTTGCATGAGTTGGAGAAGAGAAAGATGTCTTGGATATTTTTTTGTCAAATGTAGGTCTAGTGGCTAATCCAGAAATCTCTCCTGGAAGCACATGAGGAAGAGGAAGACCCAAAAAATAAAGAAACAATGAAATAGATAGTGAAAAATTAAGTTAGGGATAATAAAGAAGCTGGAAAGGGGAAAGAAAAAAATCAAATGGCATAGGAAGAAGCACGATTTTTATTTAGGCCGAGGAAAATATTAAGGACCAGGTCTTCTACAAAATAGTTGATTGAGGAGGAAAATATTAGCCAAAAAATTGATATTTCAGAAGACATGCCAGAGAAGTGTACAAGGGAGGAAAAAAATGTTCATATGGAGGAGGAAAAAGATCTTGAACTCACAAAATTGCAAGACAGTCTTGCCAAATCCCATCTTAGGATTTCGTATTTGCAAAAAGAAAACAAAGAGCTTAGGCACACAACAACAAAAGTGGCTTAGAAAAGATAAAGTGACATGTCTAAGAATCCTCATAGACCTATAGCTCAATAAAAAGGAAAACAAAATATTGATGGGGAGGTAAGGGAACTTGTTATCACCCCATAAATTTCTAAAGGTTGAAGATAAAACAACGGGGGAAACATCAAACCGCTTTGGAGTCCAAGACCTATCCTTCTTGGACTCAGAGAGGCTCTCTCTATTATATATAGCTTTTTTTATAAGGCATTTTAGTCTAGATATTAGTTCATATGGATTTTGTTTGAATATTTTTGTTTGAGGCAGCAGAAAAGGGGCATTGGGATATGGAGTCAAACAGGTGTGAACAAATTTAGATGGATGAATAACTAAGGTCAGGTGCAACTAGGCAAGCTAGCCATGTCAATGGATCTTTACAACTTGTGAAATGGAATAGGAGGAAGAGATTAAGGTTCAACGTGAAAGAAAAGCAGACTGTCTCTCAATTCTGCATTTAGGTATCATAGGAAAACATGATGTACTGTTTAAGACTGAGTAGGGTTACCCCATGGTAAATCCCATACAAAAATTTCTATCCACAGTAAAAAAAAGAAAACAGTATGTAAAACAGAAGAATCACAAATTACATGGGAGAAGCAATTCACCACAAATCATAACACAAGAATATGGAAAACAACATACTCATTCAGTCATCAAAAGGGAGTGCTTACAACTAGCAGAGTCTATTACAATGGTTTTTTCCCCTTATAGGCCTCTCTTTCATACCGCTAATGCATGCAGTATTTATATTAAACTTAAGTCGATTAATCTGACTATTGTAGTGATTACATTCAAACAAAAATTAGACAAGTGGAAACATGCAGGTGGTGATAACACAAGATCAACCTCCAATAATGTCTTTTAGCAGTCTGTTTATTAATTGTGTAATCATCAGGATCTAGATGATGTGATGTAGAAGATACGAGGAAGGATCTAACACCTTGGCTCTTCACCTTCAGAAAACTGGCGTTTGGTAATTAAATCTAGTGCAAAGCTGGTTACTTTTCATTATTTGGGTGATTATGCTGATGTGTTCTGCATGAACACATTTTTCCTTACTCGACCTCCTATGCTTGCACACCTTATCGGGGATTATTCTATTTCAAGTCCTTTTTTCATGTTTTGACCTATTTCTTCATACAATGGCACACAAACCTCATAAGATGTAATGTTCCAAATTTCGCAATAAAGTATTTGAAACATTAATTTTGCTTTTATTTTAATAAAAGGAATAAAATGGGTGAGGGAACACATTGTATAAAATTAATAAACACTCCTAAGGTGAAAAATTCACTTAAGTGGCTTAAGTTAGCAACCCAAGTGTGAAAAAGGGCCAAAAGCAAGTGAGCTAAACCATGGTTGACCAAAGTCAACAACGTACCCAAGAGAGTAAGCTTGCACAAGAAGATTTGCGTAGTTGAATTGGAGGGAAATTTGAAATGATAGAAACCCTAATGTGAGTGGGGTCCATGCATGCTTTGCATAAAAGATGAAGGAGATCTATTGTGGAGACAATTTTTGGAGAATAGAATTCGAAGTTGAAGCTTTCTTCAACTTGTTGTTGTTTAGCACAAGAGGGATTCCTGTTTAGGAATTCCCTTCTCTTCCATGGGAGGCCATGGAGAGATTTTTATTAATCTTCCTCACATCATGGCATGAGGCCAAGGCAGTCATTTGCATCTACTGCATTATTCTTGCAGCAAGAGAACGTTGGAGTTGCTGGTGTTGCAGTGGGGGACTTCCATCATCTCACTTCTGGAGTTGTTCTGTAGAGGAGAGGCCATATCTTTCTCTAGGAGATCAGAAAAGGAGATTCCAGAGCTTCTATTTCAGATTTTGGAATTGGGCCATATGTTTTCTCTCATGCCCAGTGTAGTCTCTTTCCCATACAGTGTTATTTTCAGAGGTGGCTTGCACAAGGGTTTCATTTTGTGCACTAGTGAGTGTAGATTTTAGTAAGGGGATTAGCCCCTTCATTTTTGGAGATCATTGGAGGAGGTTTTCACATCTATTGTATCACTTTCCATCCTCTTCCATGTTGTATTATATTTGAGCTGCAGTAGCTGCCCAGCTACTCTGACATTTTTGTCTTTCATGTATTCTAGCCAATCCCTTGGAGGATTGATGCAATAATGTTTTCTGGGGTTGATATCTTGCTCCCCAATATTTATTTGAGATCTTATTGTCATATCATTCCATTTATATCAGATTTCAATCATTTTCCCTTATAGACTATGTATTTATAGAATAGCTGGGTCATGTAGCAGTGTATTCTCTTGTTTCATGTACATTTCCTATTGAGGCTGATTTGAGCTCACCTTGAGAGGCATTTTCCTCAAGGAATTTGTATTACATTTGATGCTACAGATTATAGATCATATTTTTACTCTTATTACATTTCATGAGTAATTATTTCACTGCTGTTACATATTGGATTTTTAATACTGTTGAGGATTCCCTCATTGAGCATTATTTCGATATACTTGTTGGTGGGAGATATGAATAACCTGCTTAAGGTTATTTCTTTGGGCTTATATTCTGCAGGGAGTTTAAATCAGATGTATTCCAAGGAATTCTAGCATTTTATTTCCTTATTTTCACATGGGCTTCCTTATACATCGTCCTCATGGACAGCTGGTGCAAAAATTCCTTGAAGGGAATTACTAGCTCTTGACAAGTTCTATTGGCAGAGTCTGCTAGTGGGCCAGGTAGCCTTTGGATTTCATTCTTCCTTGTGAAGATGACATATCCAGTAAATTCCCCAGCATTCAATCTTTGAAATAGTTCAGTGTTGATTTTTAATACTCCCAGAGGTGGAAAAATAGGAATATCTCAAGATATTCCCGGCATTGCAGAAATTTCCCCATTTGGGACATTATAGCGGTATCAGAGCTTCAAACTTGGCTCAGCCTATGAAGTTTGAATTTTAGAGAATAAGAGGCCAAGATGATGCAGAGTATGAGTTTGATCTCATCAGTTTTGGGTCCAGCAAGAACCTCTCCAAGGAGGTTGAGGAGATAGAAGAAGGAGAAGAGGAAGGACCATGCACTTCCTATTCTCGCATAGAAGCAAAGTAGAAGCATGGAGAACACTTGGAATTCAAAATTCTAAGTGAGTATCTTGCTGAATATGGAGAAAACCCTAGAGTATTCCAAGATACTCTAACTTCTTCACACTTGTTCAACAGGAAGAGGAAAGAACTTGGTGGTTTAGCCATGGGAGGCATGCAAGGGTTTGTACTCTTGCTGTTTTTTCTCAGATCTTGATCAGAAGATTTGGCCAAAAGAGGGAGGATTCCTCACCACCAGAGGCGCATGCCAGCGCTGACACATTCATGGAGGAGTAGCCTCCACCTTCAGCTATTGAGGCAGCCAGCACACTTGAGGAAGAGACTCTTGCAGCAAGATTCTTCCAAATCTCTCCAAGGTATGCATGAGTTTGCATCTGTCATGGAGGATTGTACATTATTGCATGCTAATTTTCTTAAGGAAGGTACTTTCACTGTGCTGTGCTATTATTCTCAGGCACCCTTGATGAGGCATGCATGACACATGAGGTTGGAGTTTGAGACATGGACCATGGAGGAGATTGCATTTCAATGTCCCATGAAATGCATAAGGAGAAATATGTTTTGGGAAAATGGTAGCTCTTGAGAAAGAGGTACCAAATGGCAGGATACTTACACCAGAGAGTAGAGCCTTATGGATGATGTGTGCCCACCAGAAATGTGGAGGATCCATAACCCATAGGTCCCAAGATCATTTCACACTTATTGCACTATATGGAAAAAGGGGAGAGTATGGGTGCATCATTGGGTATGGTGGAAGTATAGGGGAGAAACAAACATTTTGTTGCTCAGATTTTGTTTGAATGTTGCGGGAGAAAGAGGAGGCACTAGCATAGTGTAAGAGGATTGCTCTTTGATCTTGGATGCCAAGTAGCACCTTCTTCATGGGAGGGGCTCTACATTTGCAACAACATGATGGAGGAGTCTTTGGCAAGATTCATGTCAAAGAGGGAAGCTTTGAGTTGATAGTGGTCTTACTCCAAAGGCCAGCAACATTGTCACTTGAGAGCTTGAGTTAATTGTTGGAGTGTCTTCCAAGCCACTTCACAAGTGATTTATTTTGGAGGCATGTACATGATGAGCATGAAGGAGTAATGGATGGAAGCATTTTTCACTACATTTTGGCTTTCTTGGCTTGAGTGCACAAGCACAAGAAGAGGAATATACATGCAATGTTCATGGATTCTTCTTTCATGCATTTTCATGCATATTATTCATTTATGGAGGAGTCCAATTGGGAGGGCTTCCTAATGGATGTATATCAGCGTTTGGCTAGATGCGTAGCCCAAGATATGATGAGATGGTTGGCACAACCACTCCCCTACTATGTTGTAGTAAGGGGGACTTTTCACTTGAGCCATTTTTCAGCTCAAAGACCAAAGTACATGATGAGGGAGGTAGCTTTTGTGACATGCCTTGTACTCTCTTATCTTTATGAGCAGCATATCAGATCAAGAGGGATCCTTCCTTCTTGCACATTTTGTTTTGTTTTACTTCTGGCTCATTGCAGCAAAATGATGGCTATTTCAACAGTGGTTTGTGGGGGAAGCCACATAGTTTTGGTGTGCACCTTTGGCACCAAATTTTGTTTTCATGATCACATCTTACAAGATAAAAGTGGCAGAAAACAAGTGGATGAAAAGACACTTGTTACTTTCTATTTTGAGGCAGGCCAATGATGCCCTATGCTGGTTCCATGCGTGGGACAATATTTCACCTCCTTGCTCTTATGATTTTATGCTTCCATATGTTGCTGGTGGAACGCTGTTTAGAGGAAGCATTGTTTTGAAGGGGGGGAGTAAAATTGAAGATGCCCATTAGGAGTTTGATTCTCCCCACTTTTCATGTTGTATGTTTCAAGAGAAGTAATGGCCAACCCATGATTGCCAAAGCTTCATCAATTTCCTTCATGTGGGAGGAGTTATTTGGAGAGTTCGAAATTCTGGAGGAGGCATTTCATGGATTGTATGTTTGATGGGGTGGCTTGGGTCTCTTTTGAAGACCATTTCATTTTAGTCATATATCAGCAGCAACCCCATATGTATCATGAGGAGGGAGAGACTCATTGGGTGGATGTGCCCTTTGGGAGAGAAGACCTCCATTCTTTTTGCAGCACATGCTCCAAGAGGGGTATGGAAGATGATATGGTCACCATGTTCAGCCATGTATTTTTCCATGAGGTGGACCATATGATTTTTGGATGCCATATGATTATGAATTCCAACTCATCACATATGAGATGATTTGGGCCAACTTGCTTTGCAGTGTTGGAGGAGAGATCTTTGGGGATATAGACTTCATCTTGCCTCTTGAAGGCAACAATATTGCAGCCCAAGTTCAGCTTTCACTCCACATTAATCATAAGTGGAGAAGAGGACAACATGGGGTAGGCTATGAAGCTTACCAAGTTCAGAAATTCAGCCCACCTATTTCTCATGAGCACAAGGTGGAGGAGTACTTTCAGGAGTTGCCTAGTTGGAAGGTGCCTCATTTTGCTTGGTTGATTGCTTGAGGATGGAAGATCTACATGAGGATATTTCAGACTCCATGCCTTGAGTGGAGGAATTTTTGTAGTTCATCCTTGCTCTTGCTTGAGGACAAGCAAGTTTTGGGAGGGGAGGACTGTAATGTTCCAAATTTTGCAATAAAGTATTTGGAACATTAATTTTGCTTTTATTTTAATAAAAGGAATAAAATGGGTGAGGGAACCCATTGTAGCAACTTAATAAACACTCCTAAGGTTAAAAAGTCACTTAAGTGGCTTAATTTAGCAACCCAAGTGTGAAAAAGGGCCAAAAGCAAGTGAGCTAAACCATGGTTGACCAAAGTCAACAACGTACCCAAGAGGGGAAGCTTGCACAAGAATATTTGCGTAGTTGTAGTGGAGGGAAATTTGAAATGAGAGAAACCCTAATGTGAGTGGGGTCCATGCATGCTTTGCATAAAATATGAAGGAGAGCTATTGTGGAGATAGTTTTTGGAGAATAGAATTCGAAGTTGAAGCTCTCTTCAACTTCTTGTTGTTTAGCACAAGAGGGATTCCTGTTTAGGAATTCCCTTCTCTTCCATGGGAGGCCATGGAGAGATTTTTCTTCATCTTCCTCACATCATGGCATGAGTCCAAGGTATTCATTTGCAACTACTGCGTTATTCTTGTAGCAAGAGAACGCTGGAGTTGTTGGTGTTGCAGTGAGGGACTTCCATCATCTCACTTCCGGAGTTGTTATATAGAGGAGAGGCCATCTTTTTCTCTAGGAGATCAGCAAAGGAGATTCTAGAGCTTCTATTGTAGATTTTGGCATTGGGCCATATGTTTTCTCTCATGCCCAGTGTAGTCTCCTTCCCATACAGCGTTATTTTGAGAGGTGGCTTGCACAAGGGTTTCATTTTGTGCACTAGTGAGTGCAGATTTCAGTAAGGGGATCAACCCCTTCCTTTTTGGAGATCATTGGAGGAGATTTTCACATATATTGTAGCACTTTCCATCCTCTTCCATGTTGTATTATATTTGAGCTACAGTAGCTGCCCAGCTACTCCAACATTTTTTTCTTTCATGTATTCTAGCCAATCCTTTGGAGGATTGATGCAATAATGTTTTCTGGGGTTGAGATCTTGCTCCCCCATACTTATTTGAGCTCTTATTGTCATATCATTCATGTATATTAGAGTTCAGTCATTTTCCCTCATAGACTACACAGTTATAGAATAGCTGGGCCATGTAGCAATGTATTCTCTTATTTCATGTACATTTCCTATTGAGGCTGATTTGAGCTCACCTTGAGAGGCATTTTCCTCAAGGAATTTGTATTACGTTTGATGCTACAGATTATAGATCAGATTTTTACTCTTCTTACATTGCATGAGTCATTATTTCACTGCTCTTACATATTGGAGTTTTAATATTTCCAAGGATTCCCTCATTGAGCATTATTTCGATATACTTTTTGGTGGGAGATCTAAATAACCTACTTAAGGTTATTTCTTTGGGCTTATATTCTGCAGGGAGTTTACATCAGATGTTTTCCAAGGCATCCCAACATTGGATTGCCTTATTTTCACATTGGGGCCAAGGTTGCTGCCAAGAATTCCAATTTGGTGGAGGTTGATTATACATTTGATCATGAAATCCTTGTGTTTGAGGTCCTTGCCAAGGCCTTCTAGAGACAAAAGTGAGAGATTCTGTGGAACTTGTAGGAATTTCTTCTTGAAAGACAGCTTTAAGACCAAGAAGTGAAGGACAACTCTTGGTCTCATGTTTTTCTGAACAAATGACACAGGTCTCTACAACTTTTGCATCCAAAGGACACTCTCTTAGGGCATGGTTCTTTCTACATCTGGGACAGAAGATTTCTAAAGCATCAGATTCAGCTTTTTGCTTGTTTTGTAACTTAAGGGTGTATATTTGTTCACTAAGACTCCCTAAGATGTTAGATTTGAATTCATCAAGCATATGCCCTATCTCTACTCTACTTACTGTCCCAGAAGCAGACTTACTTACCCATGCAAGAGCAGGGTCTCTTCGACCTTTTACAGTTTTAGATTTCCCTCTTGAAAGGCTGATACATAACTCATCTATTTCAGGTAATGTGAGCTGAGATATATCCCCTTTTCCCATCATGTTAAGGATATCCAACCATTCATCCCTAATTGTTTTCAACAAGAGAGCTTTTAAGGTGTCTTGATCTAAGTTTTTCTTTTTTTCTCTTTTGATGTTGTAATGAAATCTCTCCAACAAATATTCCAAGTTTTCATCTTCTTTTTGTAGCATCTTAAACACTTCCTCCTTATGATTGACTGGCATACAATAATCCAAATATCTCTCTAGAAATGCTTGTTTCATGTCTTCCCATGTCCTAATAGAACTGTTGATAAAACTCATAAACCACTTCAATGCTGCTCCTTTCAATGTTGAAGGAAATAGTTTAAGTTTTTGAGCATCTTGTAAGTAGTCATAAGTCCATAGTTCAAATTCAAATAGGAAGGTTTCAGGATCTTCAGTTTTAAGTCCATAGAAGTTTGGAAGGACAGAGGGCGAAATGTTTTTCATGGTTGTATTGGTTTCTTCATCTACTATAGGAAACCCAAAAGAGCTTCCCATCTCTTTTCTACCTCTTCCTCTACCTCCTTCACCTTCTACACCTCTACCTCCTTCTCCTCTACCTCTACCTCTACCCCCTCCAAATAATGTGTGTTCTCCATTAAGGACTCCTCCTCCCCCTTCTTCTACCATAGTTGATTCTTCTGTGGAAGTGGAAAAGTTTGTGTCTCTAGCAGAGGTCCTTGAATCCTCTTCTAAGGCAGGTTCAGTGGATGAAATGGAAGGTATTTCTAATGGAATATCTGATCCTAAGTCCTCTGGAAGTCTAGGATTAGTAAGGGATGGAATGTGGGTCTGAGTTGGAGGTATACTGGCTCTTGGTCTAGATGAAACAATTGGTATTCTAGGGATCAAGCTTCTGCTGCTGCTTCTTATGAATCTACCCCTTGAGTCTCTCTCTCTACGCATATCATTATTTTTTGGGAGTTAAGAAACAAGGCTACCTAGTTACACTTCCCCAGAAACAGTGCAAAAATGTTTGTGCTCAACCTAGTCTCCTAAATTGAGTTCATTAATTGTCAACCAGGGTTGGAAAACTGCTGAAGTGTGGTGCACTATATGTGCCTAGGTATTTGTTTCTCACTAAGTTGTGTCTAGTGTTTTTAGGATGTTTTTGGTTTTTTTTTATGGTTTTATGTTAACAAAGGAAAGAACTAAATGCTGGTCAGAAGAATTTATTGGTTAAAAACAGAGTGAAGCCTAAATTATGGATGGCAAATGACAAATGCAAATACTAAAACAGAACAAAGCCTAACTATGGCTAGAAAACAACAAATACAAAGCTTGATAATGACTTCAAGGAAATAAATCACAACATGAGCTTAAACTTTTCCAATTCATTCATTAACGATGTTTTGGAAGAGCTTGAGAAATGGACAGTTAAGTGTAAATGAAGTTTTCCTAACTAAACAATCAAACAATCAACTTACAATGTTACAACATCTCATCCATGATTAAAGGTCTATTGGAATATATATTTGGAAAAGAAAATTTGTAGCACCATAAGATTTCTATTCTAAACTAGCTTCTGATTCTGTTCTACAACTCAATCTAGCACCACTAGGCCTTATTCAAAAAGTTATAGCTTTCTCTTTTTAAAATAGCTTTTTGAGAAAAGTCTTGGTTGTGAAATGGTAAAAAGGTTGCAGAATACTCTAGGTCTTAGACTGATACCAACTCCTGTCCAAATGATTATGTATTAATATGAGGTTGGAAAAAAAGAGGTTTTGTAAATAATGAATACCGTGGTATTTAAATTTAACAACTAATATGATTTAAAATGCAATGGATGGCAACTAAACTGGAGTGCTAATACAGCGAGCTAAAACTAAACTAGAGTGCCACTAGTCTATTTGAAGTACAGTGAACAATGTTAGACTGAAAAGCCATTATCAAACTGGAAATGAAATGACAGAGCTGAATCACATGCATTCTACCTCCGGAGTGCTATAACTAAGTTAACATGCAACTAACCTAAGGAATTCTACAGCCCATCTCATTCAGTATGAATGATATTTTGGAAGAGTTTGTGAGAACAAGTATGGCTGTATTATTCCAAGCAATTGAACGTAAACACAAGACTGAAAGCAAATAAAACTAAAATCTAAGACACCACAGCTACTTCTTACTCATTTTTATGATATTTTGGAAGAGCTTTGTAAGAGTAAGATTGGCTATGCCACTTAGTGTAAACTAGCAACTAAAACCTACAATACCACAGTTATGCCTTATTCATCATAATGATATTTTGGAAGAGCTTATTAGAGTAAGTCCAACTATGATAATTAACGAAAGAAAATGCAATAAAAACCTACAATACCACAGCTATGCCTTATTCATCATAATGATATTTTGGAAGAGCTTATTAGAATAAGTCCAACTGTGATAATTAACTAAAACAAGTATGAACATAAACTTCAAAAACTTGCCTAAACTAGAAATAGAAACAAGACTAAAATACTTATCTACTGTATAAACAAGGCCGCTCAGGAGGCAGGGGCCCTCTACCACTAGAGTAGCACGAAATCTAGTTCAAAATCGACTCAACGCGTTCAAGGAAATGCTGCTTCTTTCATTAAAAAGGAATCACTTCAAAACAGAGTATTCTCGGACTTCAAATATCTAACAGTCAACCATAAAATCTAACCAAGATCTAAACTTTGTCTCTCGGTTTCCTGAGCATATTTATAGCAAATTTACATAACAGAACTTGAGATAATACATGGATTACTGTCTTTCCATATTAAAATTGAACTAGAACTCTAAAGGTGGCATCGTAATATGACAAAGGACATATGGACTGTCCTTGTCCTATTAGGAGTCTATCTCCTAGCTTGAGTTCCCACGTGCATAACCAAGTACAGAATTCCGTTCGATCTTCATGGAGAACAACAAATGCTGAGGGCATGACGTGGAATACGACCATGTGTGGCTTTCCCTGAGAGGACATCTGGAACCTGCTTAAACATGAAGATGGCTACAGAATTGGCAACTAGCTACAGAATGTCTGCATTCTGTAGCTAGTTTCAGTTCAAAAAGTACTACAATGACAAAATCATAAAAACATAGCAAGTTAGCCATGATATTCATTCTTAAAGAAAGTTTAACTAATTTCATTGATCATTTGAGCCTGGGATTAATAATGGACAAAAAAAATAGAGTGGAATGTGGTGGAAGAAAGAACATTTTTGGAGCTCAACATACCCCTACTGCTAGATTCTTGCATGTCCTCATGCAACTATTCCATGAACTCAGAGACCTCTGCAAGAACATCCAATCCTCTTATTCTGCTTTGTCTGGTAGTTAAAGGCCTTCTGGGCTTCTTGATGACTAACTTGAACCTTAAATTGGTAAGTGCCCTGATTAACTTTTTGTTCCTCTTTTTCAACTTTTCATTAGCCTTTTCCACTTTGTCCATTTGTAGAGACAGGGTTGAGTTCATACTGGTTTTTAGTTTAACTTGTTCCCTTAGAATATCATTCTCAGTCTTGATATGTCTATTAAGTACTTCCAGATCGTACATATCTCTTCTTAACACATCTATTTCAGACAGTGGAGGACTAGGGGTTCTGTCTCTACTCTCTGAAGCTTTCCTCTCCAATGTTTCAACATAGTTGTAAATTTCTTGCTGTGCAGGATCAATTTCTGGAACTTCTTCATCAAAATCCTCCTCAGTAGGTGTTTCTTCATCTTCTATGTTTATAACTCCAGTTTGTTTAACTTTTGTTTTCTTTAGTATCCCCCTCAGTCTGTGGCTCCTCCTCGGTTGAGATGGCCCTTCTCCTTTTTCTCTGGAAAATTTTCTTATGATCCTCTCTTTCTTAAGCTGCTTCTTAATCTGAACTAATTTTTCAGAGATCATTTCTTCACTACTTTCTTGTATTTTTTTACCAGTTTCAGTTTTGGAGGATTTCCATCTTCTGCTTCTTTTTATAGGTTGATGTTCAGGTGAAGGTTCTTTTGGCTCCTCAAAGTGATTTCTAACCAAGAATTCTTTCCAATTATCCCCTATTTTGCTCAAATGATGTTCAATCAAAATCTTGACTAAACCATGGTGGTATAAGGTTGTCTCCAGAAATTGAATTCTCTTTTGAACACTTGAAGTCATTTTATTTAAACTTTTAAGCAAGAAATAGGGAAAATGAAGTTCTTCTTCTAGGAAATGCATTATCAACCTAATATGGTAAACATAGAAAGTACCATATCTACCTTCACATGTGATGAATTTTTGTAGGATAAGCAACATGTTTCTCCATTTGTTCTTTAATGCAGAACTAGGGATACCCTTTTTAAAAATAGTGACATCCATACCTGGTGACTTGAGTATCTGTTTCCACGCTTCGTTATGGAATTCTCTGTTCTTAAACCACCTTTCTCCTTGTCTAGGCAGTCCTGTTGCTTATGCAATAAAAGCCTCTGTGACAGTGAATTTAATATCTCCAACTTCAACCTCGGCCGCATTAAAAGATCTTGCAAAAGTTTTAGTAACTTATTTGTGGAAGCCACTGAATTTTTCAAGGAATTGCAACCATCCTGCTTGTTTTAAGATTTCTCGGATTTGGGGATAGCCTTCCAAGTATTTAGTACCAACTGGTTCTATTCTCACGATGAGGCCCATGACTCTTCTTCAATCCTCAATTCACCAGCCTTCTGCTCATGGTGAGAATGGTCGTTAACAAGTTGTTTTTGCTCCCAAAATGTTTCCTCTGTTTCAAGGTGACAATGGTTGTTACAGAATGAAATGGTTAAGAGTTGGCTGTGGGAAGGAGTGATATGGAATGGTTACGGAATGAATTAATGAGGTGAGGTGAAGAAAACGAATCAATGAGTGAAAAGACCGCGGAGATATTTTGTAACGAATTCAAAAATCATCATTAAATGCTTAGTGACATGACCAATCTAATCACTTTAGCACTTTAACCGTTTAGATTTTGAAATGATGATCGAATATTGGTTTTGAAGTGGTGGAATCAGAAGGATTTTTATCCAAAGTTTTGCGGGAGGTTTGTTCGGCATGATCAATAAAATTAATCAAAACAACTTTTTGAATTATTCATAACTAAACTATACTAAAATTTTTCATGATATGTCATTATAATCACTTCATACCTTTGCCTTTGCTTTGATTTTCTTGTGATCTTCATATGCTTTGTTTTCCCCTGAAAATAATTAATTTTTGAGTCTTCATAACCTTCTTGATCTTGGCTTGTTCATGGATATGCAGGATCATTTTGTTGCAAATCAAATGATTGTTGGTTAGTGCCTTCAGGATCTGTAGCTGCAGAATGACTGTCTGGCTGCAAAAAGTCTGATTAGCTGCAGAATGTCTGTTTGATTGCAGAATGTACCTGTAGAGAACTTGAAACATGGAATGGAAGGGTTTGGAATGTAAGTGGAATGTTGTATGGAATGAGTGAATATGGATGATGAAATATGGTATAATGGGATATGTATGAAGTAAATGATGGAGTGGGATGGATCACAAATTATGAAATGGAGTGAAAAAGTGCCCTGCAATTTCTGTTGTGTATTATTCAATTGCAGAAAGGAGATCAAACTTAAGGATCTAAAATGGAAATGAAGTGGACCATGAAGTGAAATGGATGAAATGTGAATGAATGAATGGAATAAGATATGATATGAATGAATGGAATGAAATGAATGAAGTGAAATGAGATGGATCATAAGTGAAATGGATCTACACTTATGATTTTGTAACAGCTGCTTGTAAAAAAAACAAAATGGAAAAGTTAGAGTGTCAGAAAGATTATGATTTTCACTCCATCTTTTATATATAAACATGCCAATCAATGATTGGTTTTCATGTCTATACTTTATTTATTTATTTTTTATTTATTTATTTATTTTTTTCAATAAGTCTAACTTCAGAAAATTTAATTAAGTTGATGAAGAAGAAAGATTCTTCTTCATTAATTTCACATCACTGTTTTCCTAGAACTTCTTGACAAATTCTTCTCTTGAGAGTGGTTTGTGATATAGCTTCAATATATGACCATTCACAAGAAAAGTAACCTCTTCTTCATCTATTGTCCTGATTTTTATTGCTCCATTGTCAAAAATTCTCACAATTTCATATGGCCCAAGCCAATGTGTTTGAAATTTACCTTGAAAATCCTTGAACTTTGAATCAAACAAGAGGGCCCAGTCACCTTCTTTGAACTTATTTTCCTTGATGTACTTGTCATGCCATCTAGCCCTCTGCTGTTGGAATATAATGGTTTTCTGAACTGCATCTTGTCTAATCTCATCCAATTCATTAATCCGCTCCAATCTATGCTTTTGTGCCTCTAATAGATCAAGTCCTAGCAGCACTGCCATTTTGAAAGTTTGAATATGGAACTCTATGGGAAACAAAAATTGCTTTCCATAAACAAGTTCATAAGGAGTATGGTTTGTTGTGCTTTTCCATGTAGTTCTATAGGCCCACAAGGCTTCAGGAAGCCTATCTACCCAATCTTTTCTATGTAAATGGATAGTCTTTGTTAGGATCCCTTCAATAATCTTATTAGTAGATTCCACTTGACCATTTTCTTGTGGATGATAGGGAGTAGATTTTCCGTGTCTAATTTTGTACCTCTCTATCATTTGTTCCACTAGCCTTGATGTGAATTGAGCTCCTTGATCTGTAATAATTTCCCTTGGAACACCAAAATGAGTAAAAATATCCTAAAAAGGAAAATTAACTACAGATGCTTCATTAGCAAAAATTAATGGCTTGGCCTCTACCCATTTGGTAACATAATCAGTGCAAACTAATATATATCTCTTTTGTCTTGATGGAGGACTAATAGGTCCTACAAAATCTAGAGCCCATTTTTCAAAAGGTTCAATATGTACCTGAGGCTGCAATGGCATCTCACCTGAAGGAGAAGGTTTCCCTACCCTTTGGCAACTGTCACACCTTTTTACATACTCTTTAGCATCTTTAAACAAGGATGGCCAATAATATCCTAAATGAAGGATCTTATAGGCTATCCTTTTGTCAGCAAATTGTCCGCCACAAGGTTCATCATGACATGTGTTAGTATGAATCCTTTGTCGAAGTGTATGAAAAAGGACCACTTTAGCTACACATAACTAATAGCCCTAACAACAAAAGTGGCTGCCAATATCTTCAGATCTGCGATTAGTTGAACATAAAAGAGCTGCAAAAACCAGATCTATGTATGGAAAGACATTAAGCAGAAAAAACAAGGGTTTGCTCCATATACCAATAGACAAGACAAGAACAATTTTTGAAAGAATTTTTATATTAATTGGGCACCTGGGAGGAAAACAAGAAGGCGTATCCAATTCTCCTCAGTGGGATGGGTTCTTGGAGGTCCTCAGCACTTCAGATCTAAGATTTCTCTCTCTTGTTGTTGTAGAAAACCCACACAGAGAATAGAACTCAAAGGGAGCTCACACAGCAAAATGGCAGAAAAGAGTGACCAAGTGTATAGATCCAGAGTGATCTAATAGGCAACAAAAGGTGAAGAATGGTAGGAAAAACCCTCCTATTTATAACAAAATATTGGGTCATTCTAGATCTTGGTGCATGATTAAATAACATTAACCAAATCTAGATCCACCTTTTATGGAATATTTTATTATATTTGTTGGAGGGAAAAAGTATTTGACTTGGGTCAAATCCCTTTATTTGTCAAAAATAAATAAATAAATGATTTTTTTTTTTTTTTAAGGAAGTGGTTGAAAGATAATCAAATAAATAATGATTTATTTAATTATTTGTGGGTGATTTGGTCATATTTAACAAGGAATATTATCTAAATAAGATTTAAATAATTATCCTTAGAAAATAATAAGATAAATAAAGGTTTATCTAATTAATTTCTTTGTTTTGGGTTAAACATGACTGGGAATAATAATTAAATTATGGTTTAATTAATTATTCCATGAGGAAAATCAAACAAATATAGGTTTGTTTAATATTTCCTTTTGGGGTTTCCTGTTTGGACTATAAACAACCTAATAAATGTGGTTTATTAAGTTATTTAACATAGTGAAGGCAATTTTACTTAGGGTAAAATTGGTCTTACATGGTGTACTTGGGTCCATCTAATGATAATAGGTTAGATGACCAAAAAATGGTATAACAGATTGCCCCCCAGCGTGCGAGTGTCAGGAGCAAATCGTATGATCGAAGTACGTTGTAAGAACTCAATCACCAGACAACAAAAGGGAAGTCAGAGAGAGAAATGCAAGGTAGATAGTGTGCTGAAGAACTAGACCCTGAGGAGACGAGACTTGTAGGTGCAACAAGTCTCTTTTTATGAGAGGGTACCTGTGCTGAAGGCGGCGGGGGAGGCATACCTATGCCCGCCGAGACAAAGTACAAAAGAATAGTGTGTCCAGTAAACAAGGGACCGAACCATAAAGTACAGCCAGCATAATCATGAGCCAGATAAAAATACAATGAGGAATCCCACATACATGCTGTGCCTGGGATAACAGCCAGGACTGATACAATAATATCTGAGTACATGAGATACAAATACAACCCAAATTCCCCCTGGAAATGGGGAAGGGCTCACAAAATCTGACTAATACATGCAAATCAAAGAGGCACTGCAAGTGGCGAAGGCCAACATCGTCAAATATTTGGAGCTACATCGAAGGCTGCAAAGAGGAGGTCATCCGGGCATGTGGGGGGCTACCTGCAGGGCCACCCCCTCATGAGGGTTGAGACATCTCACACACACCTAGGAATCATCAAGAGCTGTTGTTGTATCACTGAACCATCAAGTATACGGATCTCGGTCATGCTAAAAGGCGCTGGCGTGGAGAAATAACCAAGTCAAAGGGAAATGAGAGATCCCTTTGCCTGATCCGAGGCACCGAACAAGAGTGGAAGCTGGAACCAAGGTACACTGCCCTCTAGACCTGGCTTCTGGAATGAATGAGCTGATGTCGACAGAAGGAGGTCCGCCATAGGTGAGGCAAGGAGAGATCCTCAACTAAGGCACGAGAGAGAGAGAATAGTAGAGCGACGAATAGACTGACACTAGTGATGATGGTGAAATGGAAGGGACTGAGTAGAGAATGGATGACTTCCCTTGGTAGAGCATAAAGGGCATGAATGACATGGCAGCGATTGACACAATATCATAAGGGATAGGGGACAGTGGGATTGAAGGCCATAATGTGCGACATAAGAGAGAGATCAAGCGATGAATGGTGGAGGGCTATAGCGGGGTACAAAGGGACTCGGGATAGACTCCATGAATGCGATGATGACTCAACTTGGATTCTCTAAACAAGGGTGACTCGATGGTGCTGCCACACAGTAAAGGCCCAATGGGGGACCATGAAAACATGAGTACAAGATGGTAACTCATGATGAAAATCGACACGAACAAAGACAAGTAAGGAGGCAAAATGGTGCCCCAAGTACAAGTGTTGTAAGTGAGGAAGTTCGATTTTAAGGAGAGGTGAAGTGATCCTTCTTGGACAAAATAGGTCCTGGCGAAGGATAAAAGTACAAAAAAGATGCTGGCTATCAAATAGAAAATAAAACATGCATCTTAGAAGGGAAATGATAAGGGTAATATTTCTTAAGATAGAGTGCATTGCGAGGATTAGGAAGAGGATTGCCTTCGAAGTCCTCTAAAAGGTATGCCCCCTTACCAAGATCCTTACTGATGATGTAAGGGCCTAGCCATAATGAGTCAAACTTCCCGTGACCAAGGACATCATGGGCCTGGTCATATACTAGAACAAGGTCGCCTTCGTGAAAAGGACGAGGCTGGACTTTTCGGTCATATTGAGCTTTGGTGTGTTGCTTGGCCGCTTCCATGGTTTGCGATGCAACACGGTGGTCTTCAGAGGCATGCTCAAACATGATAAGTCGTTGTTCTAGAGGTTGGGTGTCAGGGAGAAGTTCAACAGCCAGATGAAGGGAAGGGATTTCACACTCGATCGGTAAGACAGCCTCCTCTCCAAAAACGAGGTGAGGAGGGTTATGGTTGAGGGGCATGGGTGCCCCCGAGCATGGTGTGGTCATGCCAAAATGTATTTAGAAAAAGGGGAATCTAAACACATTTTAATGATGTGGTGTGCCATTTGTTCTTGTTATGGTTATGCAGTTTGAGAAAGGAAATGGAGGATTACCAATCTCTTTTGGTATTGCATATAGGGATCAAATGGACTTTAAGTTTCCGAGTTGGCATACCTGGTGTCACTATCCCAAAAAGAGAATTTGGAGATAATGAACTGATGCTCTCATAGAAAAGCTATAGGTTGGTCAACAATAATGTCTAAGAGACTGGGTTGCTGATGTAAGATGAGGGAACGATAAGGGGTATCATCCCTAGAGTGATCTGAAGTGATATGGGACTCTAGAGGTTCTTCTAAATGTGGAAGAATACTGGGACTAAAGTCAACACGACCAGATACACTAGGAGAGTTGTGGAGAGTTGCTTCTCTTGGTCTCTCAAATGTGGGTGCCCCCTTACCCAAACATTGGGTTTCAATGTAATGGCCACAAGGTGGATGTGGTGTGAACGCATGGGTTCGATGTAAGGGGGAATAGATAAAGTCAGGGGTGGGGATTTTTACCATAATGTCGTCATCGTGATAGAATATGGGGTGACTGGTGGAAGAAAGACCACGTGACGTGGTGAAGTGACCTGAATCATCATCATGAGAAGAGAGGTTCACATGCGCATCGTCACAAGGGGTGACCGAAGAGTAAGTAGATAAAGGATCTACCGATGTTGAGCCCAAGATGATCGCTGAAGGAAGGTCAAGCGAAACAATAGGGGAGGATTCAGATGGAATGTTCCCCGAGGGTCTCATGGATGATGATAGGTAGAAAATGTTGGACGAAGGCTCCGTCATCTCGACATCTGGAGGGGGAATGTCAATGGGAGCAATCATATCTGGTAGTTCTGCTGAAGCAGAATGCGCAAATAGGGGAGAGGTGGACTCATTGCGCTTGGCCTCGAATTGGTGGACCGCGGCGATAGAGGTGTAGAAGTCCTCGAGGCGAGGACAAAGATGGGTGTAATGGCCATGGAGATCACACAAAGCACAGAGGTGGTTGGTGTGAATAGTATTGGGGTTCTTGGTCGCGGTCGCGGAAGTAACAGAGGCTTCTAGGACCGTAGACTCAGGGAACGTGACATTAACCATGGGCTTGAGATGAAGCAATTCAGGACAGGTATGGGAGGCGTGACCGACAACATCACACAAAGCACACTGGATGGTATGCTTTGGAGGCTGAGGAGGAGCAGGGTTTGTCGGGGCAGCCTTGTCCTTGGATGCCCCCTTGCAAGCTTTGCCCTTCTTACCCGAAGCAGTCGCAACAGGAGGTGGTTCTTGTTGAGGTGACTGAGGCACTGATGCAGCGGGAGAAGTCATGGGGATCGGTTGAAACGGGGTCAAAGAAATATAAGGTTTGGGTTGACCAGGCAAGGTGGGGGCTGGAGGATTAAGGTACCAAATGAGAATCCCAAGGGTCAAGTTAGGAAGAGATAGGGTGGCCATGACCGATACTGTGTACACTCCTTGTGGGGGAGCTAGGAACGGTATCTGACCAGAGGGGTAATGGCCAGGTGGGACGGCTCATAAATGGCTAAGGTTTGGAAGAACCATGCTAGGAGGATAAAGATGCTCATGACTACCAACTGCAGGTGAAGGGCTAGGAGCAGGTTGCGGAGGGCAAGGTTGCTGACTAGCCGAAGCAGGCTGCTTGAGAGTAGCCCGAGACGATTTCATCATGCAAACATTCGATGAGCTGGGGTCAGAGATAGGAGGAGGAGGAAGACCAGGGAAGGTTCCGAGCAAAGAGGAGTCTTTGTAGACGCCAGGAGAGACACTGGTCAAGGAATCGACGGTTTGCTTGTTGGCTACAGAAGAGATGGTCGTCTCAGGTGAGGTCTGAGATTTTGGCTCATGATATGTCAACTGGTCAATGGTGACTATCTTTCCATTATGGGGGAAAGACATCTTGCGGAAAATCGCGGATGGGACAACAGACATAGCATAGGTGTAGCTTCGCCCCAATAGAATGTTGTAGTCTAGCGGGGCGTCTATGACTTCGACGTCAACGCAAACAGTCTTACCGGCGAGGGTGATAGGACAATTACGAAACAGGCCAATGGGCTGGGAGGCATGACCGTCCCACGCTCAAAGGGTGATCGTGGAAGGGGCCAGCTCAGGGGATCCGATTTGCTTCCAACCGAAGTAGACATCACACAGGTGGATGCCCCCTCATCAATTATACACCGGGAAACGTTGGCGTTCCAGATTTTGACTGGGATTTGGAAGGCGACGGAAGGAGGAAGAGGAGGATGGTCTGATTGAGTGGCGTCGAAAACAATCATTTGGTCATCAGCAGGATCTACAGCGCCCACGGCAGATAGTAGAGCCTTCTTTTGGGAAGGGCACGACTGGAGGAGTTCCAGTGTGGAAATGGCCGCGGGTGATTGTGCCAAATCATCTACTATGCTATACGAATGAGCAGCTTGACCGGAAGCAGCATTTCGGCGTAATGGTCCCTTAGGAATCTTGGTATGAACCTCAACTTTGGGTTGAGGGATATGTAAGGGACCATTGGTTGTCGAAAGAGGCTTTGTAGAACTGGAAGAAGGGGACTCGGCGGAAGACTGAGCTTGAGGCTTGGGGTACTGGCGAGACCGAGTTTGAAGGTTAAGGTCGATGGTTAGAGGTGGATCAGAGTTCATCATGAGGATCTGGTAATTGGAGGAACCAGAAGGGGAAGGTGGAGTGGCCACCTGTCCGTTAGGTGGTTGGGTAGCCATGAATCCCTGTTGTACATCCACCTGCTCTTGAGGGGGCGGTGACTGCTGTTGCAGGGGTTGAGAAGGCAAGGGAGGTGAAAGCACATATGCTGGAGGAGTTGGCGCACTAGGCTGCGGATAAGGGTAACGGTTAGGTTGGGAAACATTGAGGTAAGCAGGAGGTTGGGCAAAAGGATGAGGCATGCCGTATCCTGGATGCGTGCTACCAAGAGGGGGAGAAGTGCAGGAAGTGGTGCCCCCTCCCCCAGGAAAACCATAGCTCATGAGAGGTTGAGCAGATGGATGAGAGATAGATCCAACGATACTGTCGGCGGCATGAGGTGCCCCCAGTGTATGGGCATCACCGGGTCTGGGGAGATCAGGTAGGATAGTATGATCATAACCTATCTGAGCGTATATCAGGTCATACTTTAACGCCATTTAGAGGGCATCTTCTTCGGTTTGAGGAAAATGTGATGCGACATCTTTCCCAATAGGGGACAAGAGAGATCTAAGGAACCAGTCCATGTAGACACGGTCCTCGAAGGTAGGAGATTGACATAGGCTCTTTATTCTCCGCCATTCCTGGACATGATCGGATAGGCGGGTCACAGATGATTGACGAAAAGAAGTCAAAAGTTCGATACCAGTGTCATAATGAAGGGGAAGCTGGAAGTAAGATAAAAAAGCCCGAGCAAGAGTTGCAAAGGTGGTATGGGAGGAAGTGGGCTGATCAACATACCACTTAGAAGCTTCGCCTGTAAGCGTGCGTTGGAACAATCTAAGATGCACAGAGTCATCGGTAATGGAGGTAGAGGAACACCACATGTGGAAAGATCGAACATGATTTGAAGGATCTTCTCCAGCACGGCCTTCAAACTTTGGGATGTCGGAAGGGATATTTGTCGGCATAGCAGGCCAACTAGCATCATGGTGTATAGGGTCGTTTATCAACCGGTCCAAATCGGGGAGGCTGAGGCCTGCCAAGAAGGGGAGCAAGGGTGCAACCGAGGTAGTTCCTGTGGTAGTTCCGCTAGTAGTAGTCCCGGCATTAGGGCCGGGATTCCCGCTAGTGTTAGGCCCTGGACCAAACATAGTGGAGGTGACAGGGGGAGAACCAGAAGGAAAAGGAGAACCCAAATAATCAAAAGAGGAGTTGGAGTGCGGACTCGGAGGAGGACTGGCTCGATGACGGCGGGACGAATCAGGTTGATCGACCGGAAATTGAGGGTGAAGGCCAAGAAGTCTCCGGGAAGTGCGCCTTGGGGGCGCAGTGATGACAACACAAACACAGCACAAGGGGAAGAAGAGCGACCATAAGGGCACGGAGGGGCAGAATCAAGTGATTACAATGTCGAAACAAGGGCAGATAGGTGCAGTGTCAATTGATTTTAAAGTCTTTGCCTGGTGGTGTAAACCAGGCTCTTCTTCGCTTAGGGTGAGTGTGTGGCGTGCGTTAATTTTAATTTTTAAACCCTTTTCGTTTTGAGAGCAAGAGAAAAAGTGTGTTGCGTAAATGAAAATAAATCTGCAGAGAACAGTATATAATGCTGAAATAACAGAAAATTAACAGCTATTATTGCATCGATTCAACCCAAAAAGGCGGGTCTCTCAAAACTAATCTAAAAGAGGGAAAAATCCTAATCAAAACACGCTAAAAAAGAGTCCAATAGATCTAGGGTCAAAAGGGATAGGGATCTAAAGGAGAAAGCTGCTGAAAAGAGGTGCAGATCACAGCCAAGAGGCAGAGGCAAGGTGGCTGGAAAAAGGAGGAAATCAACAAAAAGCGGAAGGGACAGGGAGGAGGTCCTAAAGGGAGGTCCAAAAAAAACTACAAGAGGTGATTTGAAAGGAAGAAAATTTGATTTAAAGGGATCTGAGGATGAGGTATCAGATCTGAAAAAGGGAAGGCTGAAACTCTGAAAAATCAGACACCTGAAACAGCTAAAACTCTTCCACCAAAAGTGGAGGGTATTGAAGCCCTAGGGGGCTAGGTTCCCACTTAGATGAGCAAAATCAGATCAGAAACAGGTCAAAACAGGTTGAGACAGAGGCTGGAAAACCCTGACAGAAGCTTCAGAAAAACCCAGAAAAATTTCAAAAAAACAGCTAAAAAAGGGTAGGTCGCAGTTTTTGACCTGTTTTCAGTGCAGGTCGCAAAAAAGAGGCTGAAAAGTGTGACCTGGAGGTCCAGGTCGCAGGTTTTGGGTTGAAAAGTGTGACCTCCCGTTCCGGTTGTCTCGGCGGCAGATTTTCAGAAAAGTTGTCGTCTCAGTTGCGGCTGGTGTCGCTTACCTGCGCAATAGGGCCAGAAACACATGGAAGTTAGAAATTTTAATGTTTTAGGGTTTTATGTGAGAAAAACAACATAAAAATAGGGAAAATAAACAGCTGAAAAGAAACCCTAGGGTCTGAAGTAGCTGGATATGCAGGAATATGAAAAACGACAGCAGTCGTAATTTAAAACCCGTGTGGAGTCGCCATTTGTTAGTATGAATCCTTTGTCGAAGTGTACCAAAAAGGACCACTTTAGCTACGCATAACTAATAGCCCTAACAACAAAAGTGGCTGCCAATATCTTCAGATCTGCGGTTAGTTGAACATAAAAGAGCTGCAAAAACCAGATCTATGCATGGAAAGACATTAAGAAGAAAAAACAAGGGTTTGCTCCATATACCAATAGACAAGACAAGAACAATTTTTGAAAGAATTTTTATATTAATTGGGCACCTGGGAGGAAAACAAGAAGGCGTATCCAATTCTCCTCAGTGGGATGGGTTCTTGGAAGTCCTCAGCACTTCAGATCTAAGATTTTTCTCTCTTGTTGGTGTAGAAAACCCACAGAGAGAATAGAACTCAAAGGGAGCTCACACAGCAAAATGGCAGAAAGGAGTGACCAAATGTATAGATCCAGAGTGATCTAATAGGAAAAAAAAGGTGAAGAATGGTAGGGGAAAACCCTCCTATTTATAACAAAATATTGGGTCATTCTAGATCTTGGTGCATGATTAAAATAACATTAACCTAATCTAGATCCACCTTTTATGGAATATTTTATTATATTTGTTGGAGGGAAAAGGTATTTGACTTGGGTCAAATCCCTTGATTAGTCAAAAATAAATAAATAAATGATTTATTTATCTTTTTAAGGAAGTGGTTGAAAGATAATCAAATAAATAATGATTTATTTAATCTTTTGTGGGTGATTTGGTCATATTTAACAAGGAATATAATCTAAATAAGATTTAAATAACTATTCCTAAAAAATAATAAGATAAATAAAGGTTTATCTAATTAATTTCTTTATTTTTGGGTTAAACATGACTGGGAATAATAATTAAATTATGGTTTAATTAATTATTCCATGAGGAAAATCAAACAAATATAGGTTTGTTTAATATTTCATTTTGGGGTTTCCTGTTTAGACCATAAACAACCTAATAAATGTGGTTTATTAAGTTATTTAACATAGTGAAGGAAATTTTACTTAGGGTAAAATTGGTCTTACATGGTGTACTTGGGTCCATCTAATGATAATAGGTTAGATGACCAAAAAATGGTATAACAACATGCCTTGAGAATCTCAGGCATCTCATCTTCCCGAACACATCTCCTAATGATAAAATCTGGACCTGTCCTGTACAAATAATTAGCAACCCATGAATATTTTGCACTGTCATAAATGATTTTTCTTTTCTCTCTTGCATTCATTATTGAAGGAAATTTCCCTGAAACTAAATAATTAGCAATATCAACAAACCAAGGAGTCTGAGTAGAAATTGCAAAAAGATATTCATCAGGAAATTGATCTTCAACTGGAGTGTCATCTTTGATTTTTTGGAGTCTAGATAGGAAATCAGCTACTGTGTTTTGTTTTCCAGGCCTATCTAGAATGGTAATGTTGAATTCTTTGTGAAAAAGCAATAACCATCTTACAACTTCGCCTATTAGTAATTGATTTTTTTCTATTAATTATCTAATTGCGTAACAAAGAAAAAGGAACAAAAGTTTCATAGCCTCGTTATATAGTGTCCGAATTTGTTTATGGCATGAACAACAACTAAAAATCCTCAAATATAAAAGATAGTTTAAATCACAGAGTAAAATTCTTACCTGCATAGTAGATGGCATAAGGAATCAGGTCTTTTTGTCCCAATACTGCTCCTAGATCTGTATCTAAGGTGTCTGTTGAAATATGAAAAGGTAACTTCCAGTTAGGTCCCCTTAAAATAGGTGCTTCAGAAATTTTTGTTTTCAGGGTCGCAAAGGCTAACTGGCAATCAGAATTCCATTTGAATTCACAGTCTTTGGTAAGCAATTTAAAGAGTGGAGATGATATCTTGGTGAAGTTTTCTATAAATATTCGATAATATCCTGTAAATCCTAGAAAACTCCTAACATCTTTTTGACAACTTGGAATAGATAAGTTAGAGATAACTTCAACTTTTGACTCATCAACTCTAATCCCATCCCCTGAAATGTGATGTCCTAAGACAATCCCTTCAGTAAACATCATGAAAAATTTCTCATGACTAAGTGCAAGATTTTCTTCTTGACATCTCTTTAAAACTTTTTCCATGTTTTCTAAGGCTTCTTCAAATGTGTCTCCATAAACTGTGAAATCATCCATATATACCTCTACACAATCATGTATTAGATCTGAAAAACGATTCCTAGTACTGCCCTTTGGAATGTTGCAGGTGCATTGCATAATCCAAATGGCAATACTCAGTAAGCATAGGTACCCCAAGGACAGGTAAATGTGGTTTTGTCATGGTCCTCAAGTGCTACTTGAATTTGATTATAGCCACTAAACCCATCTAGAAATGAGAAGTACTTTTTGCCAGCTAATGTATCTAACACTTGATCTATGAAAGGTAAGGGAAAATGGTCTTTAAGAGTAGCTTTGTTTGATTCTCGGTAGTCAATACATACCCTCCATTTACCATTTTTCTTTGGCACAATTACCAAAGAAGAAACCCACTGACTATCTGAAATAGGATAGATAAATTTGACATTCAACAATTTCTGCAATTCTTCTTTAACAATCTCCCTAAGATTTGGATTCATCCTTCTTTGAGTTTGTCTGATTGGTTTACAATTTTCCTCTATATAGATTTCATGAGTGCAAGTCTTAGGACTTATCCCTTTCATATCAGTGTACTCCCATGCATATGCAGAAGAATGTCTCTGTAATATCTTGACTAACTCTTCTTGTTGAGATTTTTCTAGGTTTTTGTTTATGTTTAAAGTTTTTCCTGGAAATATCTCACTTGTAGAGCTGCCAAATTTATCCATAGAATGAAGAGACATTTGTCTTGATGACAAAAACTCAATGTTGGATTCTTCTTGAAATGGTTCATGTTTGCATTTTGAAGAGGATTCAAAGTTTTCTAAAGTATTCAGAATTTTACTATATTCACTAATTTCTGAAATTGTGAAGAGAGGTTGTAAGTCTTCTTCATCCTCTATCCATTGAGTGTCATCTAAATCTGTAATTGTCCTTGATGGAGGATACAAAGTGAATTTCTTAGTTGAACTACCATCAGAGATGTACATATCACCAGATCTACAACTAATGAAAGCATCAGCTGTAGCTAACCAAGGTCTTCTTAATATAATAGGGTGTCCTCCTAGATTATTCTTAGGAGTTAGGATCATGAAATCCACAGGGTACTCCCAAGAATCTAGGGACACTGGAATTTCTTCTATTACCCCATCAGGTTTAATCATAGATATGTTCGCTAATTGTAATAATGTGGGTGTAAAGAGAAGATTAGGAAGTTTCAATTTATCCATGATTTGTCTACTCATGATATTGATTGCTGCTCCTAAATCAATGAGTGTGTTTTGGATCTCAATTCCATTGATGTGAATTTTAACAACTGGATTCCCTGGGTCTAGATACTTTGGAATAGCAATCTTACCCATCATAATATCTACTTTTTTTCCTGCCAGTTGAATTTTCTTTGTTTCTCTTATTCTTTTTCTTGTTTTCTTCATGTTCAACTCCTTTATTGTCTTTGCTAAAATTGGGATTTCCTTGATGGCTTGTAATAATGGAATCTTAATGCAAACATTTCTTAGCTCATCTAGGAAATCATAATTAGGCACCATAATTTGTTTTTCTACACCTCTATCAATTTGTAATCTTTCTGGAAAGGGAGGTGTAGGAATGGATGTTGATGGCTGCTCTAATACAGGAGTTGAAATTATTGGTTCTTTTTGTTTTGATTTTTCAATGTTTGGGTCCTGAAAAGATGTGTTTTCTTCAAGACTTTTATTTTCTCGTAGAGAATCTTCCTCAGAGTTGTCTTGTTCTTTTATAATCACAGAAGGTTTCCTCTTTTCAAGTATTCTTCCAGACCTAAGTTGAACATCACTAAGATCTAGAGGAGTAATTAAATAAGTTGGAAACTGTTGGCCTTCTATCATATATGTATTCTGAGGATTTTTATTGTTGGGGTTTGGTATGGGTTGAGCAGGCAACTGATTTGATTTTTGAGGAAATGGTAATGGAAGTGGTTGATTTTGATGTTGTGGATTTTGAGGATTTTGTTGAGGGTTTTGTTGTTGAGGAAAATGTGGATATGGTGGATAAGATGGTGGATACTGATAGTACTGAGAGTATATTCCATAGGGATTTTTTGCCCCTTGTGCCCAAGCTTGAGATTTATTTTGAAGTTGGGGCCAAGGTTGCTGCCAAGAATTCCAATTTGGTGGAGGTTGATTATACATTTGATCATGAAATCCTTGTATTTGAGGTCCTTGCCAAGGCCTTCTAGAGACAAAATTGAGAGATTCTGTGGAACTTGTAGGAATTTCTTCTTGAAAGACAGCTTTAAGACCAGGAAGTGAAGGACAACTCTTGGTCTCATGTTTTTCTGAACAAATGACATAGGTCTCTACAACTTTTGCATCCAAAGGACACTCTCTTAAGGCATGCTTCTTTCTACATCTGGGACAAAAGATTGCTAAAGCATCAGATTCATCTTTTTGCTTGTTTTGTAACTGAAGGGTGTCTATTTGTTCACTAAGACTCCCTAAGATGTCAAATTTGAATTCATCAAGCATATGCCCTATCTCTGCCCTACTTACTGTTCCAGAAGCAGACTTACTTACCCTTGCAAGAGCAGGGTCTCTTGGGCCTTTTACAGTTTTGGATTTCCCTCTTGAAAGGTTGATACATAACTCAGCTATTTCAGGTAATGTGAGCTGAGATATATCCCCTTTTCCCATCATGTTAAGGATATCCAACCATTCATCCCTAATTTTTTTCAACAAGAGAGCTTTTAAGGTGTCTTGATCTAAGTTTTCCATTTTTTCTCTTTTTATGTTGTAATGAAATCTTTCCAACAAATCTTCCAAGTTTTCATCTTCTTTTTGTAACATCTTAAACACTTCCTCCTTATGATTGACTGGCATACAATAATCCAAATATCTCTCTAGAAATTCTTGTTTCATGTCTTCCCATGTCCTAATAGAACTGTTGATCAAACTCATAAACCACTTCAATGCTTCTCCTTTCAATGTTGAAGGAAATAATTTAAGTTTTTGAGCATCTTGTAAGTAGTCATAATTTCTACATAGGACTTCAAATTCAAATAGGAAGGTTTCAGGATCTTCAGTTTTAATTCCATAGAAGTTTGGAAGGACAGAGGGTGAAATGTTTTTCATGGTTGTATTGGTTTCTTCATCTACTATAGGAAACCCAAAAGAGCTTCCCATCTCTCTTCTACCTCTTCCTCTACCTCCTTCACCTTCTACACCTCTACCTCCTTCTCCTCTACCTCTACCTCTACCCCCTCCAAATAATGTGTGTTCTCCATTAAAGACTCCTCCTCCCCGTTCTTCTGCCATAGTTGATTCTTCTGTGGAAGTGGAAAATTTTGTGTCTCTAGCAGAGGTCCTTGAATCCTCTTCTAAGGCAGGTTCAGTGGATGAAATGGAAGGTCTTTCTAATGGAATATTTGATCCTAAGTCCTCTGGAAGTCTAGGATTAGTAAGGGATGGAATGTGGGTCTGATTTGGAGGTATATTGACTCTTGGTCTAGATGAAACAAGTGGTATTCTAGGGATCAAGCTTCTGCTGCTGCTTCTTATGAATCTACCCCTTGAGTCTCTCTCTCTACGCATATCATTATTTTTTGGGAGTTAAGAAACAAGGCTACCTAGTTACACTTCCTCGGCAACGGCGCCAAAATGTTTGTGCTCAACATAGTCTCCTAAATTGAGTTCATTAATTGTCAACCAGGGTTGGTAAACTGCTGAAGTGTGGTGCACTATATGTGCCTAGGTATTTGTTTCTCACTACGTTGTGTCTAGTGTTTTTATGATGTTTTTGGTTTTTTTTTTATGGTTTTATGTTAACAAAGGAAAGAACTAAATGCTGGTGCGAATAAGTTATTGGTTAAAAAAAAAGTGAAGCCTAAATTATGGATGGCAAATGAAAAATGCAAATACTAAAACAGAACAAAGCCTAACTATGGCTAGCAAACAACAAATACAAAGCTTGATAATGAATTCAAGGAAATAAATCACAACATGAGCTTAAACTTGTCCAATTCATTCATTAACGATGTCTTGGAAGAGCTTGAGAAATGGACAGTTAAGTGTAAATGAAGTTTTCCTAACTAAACAATCAAACAATCAACTTACAATGTTACAACATCTCATCCATGATTAAAGGTCTATTGGAATATATATTTGGAAAAGAACATTTGTAGCACCATAAGATTTCTATTCTAAACTATCTTCTGATTCTGTTTTGCAACTCAATCTAGCACCACTAGGCCGTATTCAAAAAGTTATATCTTTCTCTTTTTAAAATATTTTTTTGAGAAAAGGCTTGTTTGTGAAATGGTAAAAAGGTTGCAAAATACTCTAGGTCTTAGACTGATACCAACTCCTGTCCAAATGATTATGTATTAATATGAGGATGGAACAAAAGAGGTTTTGTAAATAATGAAGACCGTGGTATTTAAATTTAACAACTAATATGATTTAAAATGCAATGGATGGAAACTAAACTGGAGTGCTAATACAGCGAGCTAAAACTAAACTAGAGTGCCACTAGTCTATTTGAAGTACAGTGAACAATGCTAGACTGAAAAGCCATTATCAAACTGGAAATGAAATGACAGAGCTGAATCACATGCATTCTACCTCCAGAGTGTTATAACTAAGTTAACATGCAACTAACCTAAGGAATTCTACAGCCCATCTCGTTCAGTATGAATGATTTTTTGGAAGAGTTTGTGAGAACAAGTATGGTTGTATTATTCCAAGCAATTGAACGTAAACACAAGACTGAAATCATATACAACTAAAATATAAGACACCACAGCTACTTCTTACTCATTGTTATGATATTTTATAAGAGCTTTGTAAGAGTAAGATTGGCGATGCCACTTAGTGTAAACTAGCAACTAAAACCTACAATACCACAGTTATGCCTTATTCATCATAATGATATTTTGTAAGAGCTTATTAGAGTAAGTCCAACTGTGATAATTAATGAAAGAAAATTCAATAAAAACCTACAATACCACAGCTATGCCTTATTCATCATAATGATATTTTCGAAGAGCTTATTAGAAAAAGTCCAACTGTGATAATTAACTAAAACAAGTATGAACATAAACTTCAGAAACTTGCCTAAACTAGAAATAGAAACAAGACTAAAATACTTATCTACTGTATAAACAAGGCTGCTCAGGAGGCAGGGGCCCTCTACCACCAGAGTAGCACGAAATCTAGTTCAAAATCGACTCAACGCGTTCAAGGAAATGCTGCTTCTTTCATTAAAGAGGAATCACTTCAAAACAGAGTATTCTCAGACTTCAAAGATCTAACAGTCAACCATAAAATCTAACCAAGATCTAACCTTTGTCTCTCGGTTTCCCAAGCATATTTATAGAAAATTTACATAATAGAACTTGAGATAATACAGGGATTATTGTCTTTCCATATTAAAATCGAACTAGAACTCTAAAGGTGGCATCGTAATATGACAAAGGACATCTGGACTGTCCTTGCCCTATTAGGATTCTATCTCCTAGCTTGAGTTCCCACGTGCATAACCACGTACAGAATTCCGTTCGATCTTCATGGAGAGCAACGAATGGTAAGGGCATGACGTGGAATATGACCATGTGTGGCTTTCCCTGAGAGGACATCTAGAACCTGCTTAAACATGAAGATGGCTGCAGAATTGACAACTAGCTACAGAATGTCTGCGTTTTGTAGCTAGTTTCAGTTCAAAAAGTACTACAATGACAAAATCATAAAAACATAGCAAGTTAGCCATGATATTCATTCTTAAAGCAATTTTAACTAATTTCATTGATCATTTGAGCCTGGGATTAATAATGGACAAAATAAATAGAGTGGAATGTGGTGGAAGAAAGAACATTTTTGGAGCTCAACATACCCCCACTGCTAGATTCTTGCATGTCCTCATGCAACTATTCCATGAACTCAGAGACCTCTGCAAGAACATCCAACCCTCTTCTTCTACTTTTTCTGGTAGTTAAAGGCCTTCTGGGCTTCTTGATGACTAACTTGAACCTTAAATTGGTAAGTGCCCTGATTAAATTTTTGTTCCTCTTTCTCAACTTTTCATTAGCCTTTTCCACTTTGTCCATTTGTAGAGACAAGGTTGAGTTCATACTGGTTTTTAGTTTAACTTGCTCCCTTAGAATATCATTCTCAGTCCTGATATGTCTATTAAGTACTTCCAGCTCGTAACTATCTCTTCTTAGCACATCTATTTCGGACAGTGGAGGACTAGGAGTTCTGTCTCTACTCTGTGAAGCTTTTCTCTCCAATGTTTCAACATAGTTGTAAATTTCTTGATGTGGAGGATCAATTTCTGGAACTTCTTCATCAGTTCCAGAAATCCTCCTCAGTAGGTGTTTCTTCGTCTTCTATGTTTATAACTCCAGTTTGTTTAACTTTTGTTTTCTTTAGTATCCCCCCCAGTCCATGGCTCCTCCTCGGTTGAGATGGCCCTTCTCCTTTTTCTCTGGCAAATTTTCTTATGATCCTCTCTTTCTTAAATTGTTTCTTGATCTGAACTAATTTTTTAGAGATCCTTTCTTCACTACTTTCTTGTATTATTTTACCAGTTTCAGTTTTGGAGGATTTCCATCTTCTGCTTCTTTTTGTAGGTTGATGTTCAGGTGAAGGTTCTTTTGGTTCCTCAAAGTGATTTCTCACCAAGAATTCTTTCCAATTATCCCCTATTTTGCTCAAATGATGTTCAATCAAAATCTTGACTAAAATATGGTGGTATAAGGTTGTCTCTAGAAATTGAATTCTCTTTTGAACACTTGAAGTCATTTTCTTTAAACTTTGAAACAAGAAATAGGGAAAATTAAGTTCTTCTTCTATGAAATTCATTATCAACCTAATATGGTAAACATAGAAAGTACCATATCTACCTTCACAAGTGATGAATTTTTGTAGGATAAGCAACATGTTTCTCCATTTGTTCTTTAATGCAGAACTAGGGATACCCTTTTTAAAAACAGTGACATCCATACTTGGTGACTTGAGTATCTGTTTCCATGCTTCGTTATGGAATTCTCTGTTCTTAAACCACCTTTCTCCTTGTCTAGGCAGTCCTGTTGCTTCTGCAATAAAAGCCTCTGTGACAGTGAATTTAATATCTCCAACTTCAACCTCAGCCCCATTAAAAGATCTTGCAAAAGTTTTAGTAACTTCTTTGTGGAAGCCACCAAATTTTTCAAGGAATTGCAACCATCCTGCTTGTTGCAAGATTTCTCGGATTTGGGGATAGCCTTCCAAGTATTTAGTGCCAAATGGTTCTGTTCTCACGATGAGGCCGATAACTCTTCTTCAGTCTTCAATTCACCAGCCTTCTGCTTACGGTGAGAATGGTCATTAACAAGTTGTTTTTGCTCTCCAAATGTTTCCTCTGTTTCACGGTGACAATGGCTGTTACAGAATGAAATGGTTAAGAGTTGGTTGTGGGAAGGAGTGATATGGAATGGTTACGGAATGAATTAATGAGGTGAGGTGAAGAAAACGAATCAATGAGTGAAAATACCACGGAGATATTTTGTAACGAATTCAAAAATCATCATTAAATGCTTAGTGACGTGACCAATCCAATCACTTTAGCACTTTAACCGTTTAGATTTTGAAATGATGATTGGATATGGGTTTTGAAGTGGTGGAATCAGAAGGATTTTTATCCAAAGTTTTGCGGGAGGTTTGTTCGGCATGATCAATAAAATTAATCAAAACAACTTTTTGAATTATTCATAACTAAACTATACTAAAATTTTTCATGATATGTCATTATAATCACTTCATACCTTTGCCTTTGCTTTGATTTTCTTGTGATCTTCATATGCTTTGTTTTCCCCTGAAAATCATTAATTTTTGAGTCTTCATAACTTTCTTGATCTTGGCTTGTTCATGGATATGCAGGATCATTTTGTTGCAAATCAAATGATTGTTGGTCAGTGCCTTCAGGATCTGTAGCTGCAGAATGTCTTTCTGGCTGCAGAAAGTCTTAGTAGCTGCAGAATGTCTGTTTGATTGCAGAATGTACCTGTAGAGAACTTGAAACATGGAATGGAAGGGTTTGGAATGTAAGTGGAATGTTGTATGGAATGAGTGAAGATGGATGATGAAATATGGTATAATGGGATATGTATGAAGTGAATGATGCAGTGGGATGGATCACAAATTATGAAATGGAGTGAAAAAGTGCCCTGTAATTTCTGCTGTGTATTATTCAATTGCAGAAAGGAGATCAAACTTAAGGATCTAAAATGGAAATGAAGTGGACCATGAAGTGAAATGGATGAAATGTGAATGAATGAATGGAATAAGATATGATATGAATGAATGGAATGAAATGAATGAAGTATGGAATGAAATGAATGAAGTGAAATGAGATGGATCATAAGTGAAATGGATATGCACTTATGATTTTGTAAAAGTTGCTTGTAAAAAAAACAAAATGGAAAAGTTAGAGTGTCAGAAAGATTCTGATTTTCACTCCATCTTTTCTGTATAAACATGCCAATCAATGATTGGTTTTCATGTCTATACTTTATTTTTATTTTATTTTTATTATTATTTTTTTTCAATAAGTCTGACTTCAGAAAATTTAATTAAGTTGATGAAGAAGAAAGATTCTTCTTCATTAACTTCACATCACTGTTTTCCTAGAACTTCTTGACAAATTATTCTCTTGAGAGTGGTTTGTGTTACAACTTCAATCTATGACAATTCACAAGAAAAGTAACCTCTTCTTCATCTATTCTCCTGATTTTTATTGCTCCATTGTAAAAAATTCTCACAATTTCATATGGCCCAAGCCAATGTGTTTGAAATTTACCTTGAAAATCCTTGAACTTTGAATCAAACAAGAGGGCCCAGTCACCTTCTTTGAACTTCTTTTCCTTGATGTACTTGTCATGCCATCTAGCCCTCTGCTGTTGGACTATACTGGTTTTCTGAACTGCATCTTGTCTGATCTCATCCAATTCATTTATATGCTCCAATCTATGCTTTTGTGCCTCTGATAGATCAAGTCCTAGCTGCACTGCCATTTTGAAAGTTTGAATCTGGAACTCTATGGGAAACAAAACTTGCTTTCCATAAACAAGTTCATAAGGAGTATGGTTTGTTGTGCTTCTCCATGTAGTTCTATAGGCCCACAAGGCTTCAGGAAGCCTATCTATCCAATATTTTCTATGTAAATGGACAGTCTCTTTTAGGATCCCTTCAATAATCTTATTAGTAGATTCCACTTGACCATTTTCTTGTGGATGATAGGGAGTAGATTTTTTGTGTCTGATTTTGTACCTCTCCATCATTTTGTACCTCTCCATCATTTTGTACCTGAAGGAGAAGGTTTCCCTACCCTTTGGCAATTGTCACACCTTTTGACATACTCTTTAGCATCTTTAAACAAGGATGGCCAATAATATCCTAAATGAAGGATCTTATAGGTTGTCCTTTTTTCAGCAAAGTGTCTGCCACAAGGTTCATCATGACATGCCTTGAGAATCTCAGGCATCTCATCTTCTTGAACACATCTCCTAATGATAAAATTTGGACCTATCCTATACAACTCATTAGCAACTCATGAATATTTTGCACTGTCATAAATGATTTTTCTTTTCTCTCTTGCATTCATTATTGAAGGAAATTTTCCTGAAACTAAATAATTAGCAATATCAGCAAACCAAGGAGTCTGAGTAGAAATTTCAAAAAGATATTCATCAGGAAATTGATCTTCAACTGGAGTGTCATCCTTAATGTTTTGGAGTCTAGATAGGAAATCAGCTACTGTGTTTTGTTTTCCAGGCCTATCTAGAATGGTAATGTTGAATTCTTGTAAAAGCAATAACCATCTTATAACTCTGCCATTAGTAATTGATTTTCTCATTAAGTATCTAATTGCATAATGATCTGTGTGAACAAAAGTTTCATAGCCTGTTATATAGTGTCTGAATTTTTTTATGGCATGAACAACAGCTAAAAACTCTTTTTCAGTTACAGTATATTTTAACTCTGCAGGAGTCAAATTTTTACTGGTATAGTAGATGGCATAAGTAATCAGGTCTTTTTGTCCCAATACTGCTCCTAGAGCTGTATCTGAGGCATCTGTTGAAATATGAAAAGGTAACTTCTAGTTAGGTGCCCTTAAAATAGGTGCTTCAAAAATTTCTGTTTTCAGAGTCTCAAAGGCTAACTGGAAATCAGAATTCCATTTGAATTCACAGTCTTTGGTAAGCAATTTAAAGAGTGGAGATGCTATCTTGGTGAAGTTTTCTATAAATCTTCGATAATATCCTGTAAATCCTAGAAAACTCCTAACATATTTTTTACAACTTGGAATAGATAAGTTAGAGATAACTTCAACTTTTGACTCATCAAATCTAATCCCATCCCCTAAAATGTGATGTCCTAAAACAATCCCTTCAGTAAACATCATGAAACATTTCTCATGACTAAGTGAAAGATTTGCTTCTTGACATCTCTTTAAAACTTTTTCCAAGTTTGCTAAGGCTTATTCAAATGTGTCTCCGTAAACTGTGAAATCATCTATATATACCTCTACACAATCATGTATTAGATCTGAAAAGATTCCTAGTACTTCCCTTTGGAATGTTGCAGGTGCATTGCATAATCCAAATGGAAATACTCGGTAAGCATAGGTACCCCAAGGACAGGTAAATGTGGTTTTTTCTTGGTCCTCAAGTGCTACTTGGATTTTATTATAGCCACTAAACCCATCTAGAAATGAGAAGTACTTTTTGCCAGCTAGTGTATCTAACACTTGATCTATGAAAGGTAAGGGAAAATGGTCTTTAAGAGTAGCTTTGTTTAATTCTCGATAGTCAATACATACCCTCCATTTACCATTTTTCTTTGGCACAATTACCAAAGGAGAAACCCACTGACTATCTAAAATAGGATAGATAAAGTTGACATTCAACAATTTCTGCAATTCTTCTTTAACAATCTCCCTAAGATTTGGATTCATCCTTCTTTGAGGTTGTCTGATTGGTTTACAATTTCCTCTATATAGATGTGATGAGTGCAAGTCTTAGGACTTATCCCTTTCATATCAGTGTACTCCCATGCATATGCAGAAGAATGTCTCTGTAATATCTTGACTAACTCTTCTTGTTGAGATTTTTCTAGGTCCTTGTTTATGTTTAAAGTTTTGCCTGGAAATATCTCACTTGTAGAGCTGCCAAATTTATCCATAGAATGAAGAGACATTTTTCTTGATGACAAAAACTCAATGTTGGATTCTTCTTGAAATGATTCATGTTCACATTTTGAAGAGGATTCAAAGTTTTCTAAAGTATTCAGAATTTGACTATCTTCACTAATTCAGGACTTTAGTATAAAGTACTAAGTCCCAAAGGTTATGAATGTGGGTCTTGGGGTTTAAATGGGCTTCAGAGCATTAGAGTTCAGAATTTGGGAAAATGAAAGGTAAGAAGAGGGTAATGACATGAATGGGGGCAGTATGGATTTTTCTCACCATCACCCTTAATCAGTAACACTTTCCTCTTTCAATTGAATTAAAAGGAAGATAGTTTCATTTGATGCTCTTGACAGTCAAGGTCTCCCTTTATTTCTCTGAAAATAAAAGATACCCATAGAATATTATTTTTAGTATGAAAAATCTAATCAATGATTAGTCACCATGTGATACTGTGAAATACAGGAGTCTAACAGAACTCGTGATGCAACCAAGAAAGCCCATGACAATATCAACAACTCGTTGGAAAGAGCAGATGAGGGAGACTTTTCAGTCAATAAATAAACCAAAATTTGATCAGTGGAAATAATACCAAACATGTTTGAGGAAATCGAAGATTGTTAACAGTAGGTTCTGCAAATAACAAAGGAGAACAAATATTTAAGGAAGGTTATTAGAGATACCATTATGGAAGTTGATACTCAAGTAGCATAAACTACTAATACACTTAAGACAACACAAGTGGTTTTGAAATGGACTCTTATTGTGCATAGGCGGGTAAAGAGTTATTATAATAGAAATCTAATTCTGAGGAGGAGGTTGAGGGTAATGAAGAAGTAGTTGTCAAGAGTCAGGAGACAGTTAAAGAATTTCAAACAAACATCTATAAATGTGCCTTAAAAACCACAACCACAACTAGCTAAGGAAGCTAAGAAAACCTCCACCAAAGAGGCTAAGCCTTCATCCAGCAAAAATATAAGGAGGTAGTTTGGGTGCCTGAACACATACTTTACCATTTGCTGAAAGTTCACTTTGTATAGCTAGTCTCATTGTGCAATTTCCAAGGGTTACTTATTTTTTAGGGAAATTGTGAGAATTTTTGTAATTTTTATGTTGTTTGGGAATCATAAGGCACAAGTAATGATGTGTTGGACTTTGTTTTGTTTTCGAGCAGGAAATGTAGTCAAAACACAAAAATTAAAATTTTGTTGCACAACTATTGTGCAAGTGCTAATTGAGTAGTTTTGAGGTTTGCACATGTAGAAAGAGGCATCATATGGGTCTTACTCTAGCTCAAAAACCTTGTCATCATCCCCATAAACTTGGTTTCAGTTAGTGCAGCCCATGTTTATGTTGAGCTGGACTCAACTACGTAATTGCTGCACAACTTAGATTTCAGTTGTTTCTTCCTCTTTAGTTAGTTTTGGACTTTGCAATTATGATGTTGAGAATAGTGATACAAATTAACGGATAAAGATCAATTATGTAGATCATATACGGTTGTTTTTTTAAGATAATGTTGTAGCTTAATCATTAGCCTTATATTAGTGTTATTTTTAAAAGCTTGATGTTTCTAAACTTAGTTAGTTTTGATCCACTCAGTCGATAGCAGATACAATGTATCTAGTGATGTTTTTTATTTTGATTAGATGTATAAAAACCAAACATAACATAGAGAAAGGGTTCAAATTTGGAGAATCCATGTGTATGTGCTTGTTGTATTTTTTATAAAATATCAATGTAGAGTTTTTTCACTTTGATCATAGATTCATGTGGTATGTGTTTCGAGTTTTGTGTCCCTTATTATGTGTAATGCTAATATCAATGTCTTATTACATTCTCACTTTTAAATTGGTTCTCTAAATCAGTTTTTCGGAATTCATGTATCTTGATGCTCTAGATAATTGTTTTTATTTCTTAATTATGATGGAATTCACCCTCAGTTAGGTGCTCTATCATTGTATTTATTCTCGATATTTGGTCAAAAATGCATGTTGCAAAATTCATGCAATGCTCTATTGGATGTGATTAGATATTGTTGTTTATTTTCCAGTTTCTTTCAAAATACATTCACTATGCTACAACTGATGTTATAAATTTGTAATATATACCTTTCTCACCTCTTTTTTTACAAGTATCTTATGTAAGAACTAGTATTTTTCTGTAGAAATCTGAATTGCAGTTTCATGCCCAGTGGCCCTCCCTCTCAATTCTACCAACTATTGGGGTTCCCATGTTTTGGCCAGAATAGCAAGGCCAAAAGATGAGACAACATCATAACCACTTTGGGGCCCTAGGATCTAGCCCTCCTAGACCCTAAGAGTAATCTCTCCAATAAAACAAAGAATGCTATATCTTTGGAGCTACAAATGAGATGTTAGGCTAGGTATGAAGCACAAAGGGAGGTTTAAAATGATTAGGTTGGTTATCGGGTTGGTCATAGGATCATAGAATGAGAAGGTAATGGGAAAAAAGGAGCAGAGTAGTAGGACATTTCGGCAAAAGAGGACGGGTTAAGTCTGTGCCATCCATTGGGCTATGGAGTCATGAAAGGAGATTAATCACAAGAAACTAACCAAGGCCTTCACAGGGCAAGTCATCTATACTAAAGGATATTTGAGATAGATGATGGAATGGAACATTAAGGAGGAGAGGTGAAAACAAAGGGCAGCTTTAAAATTAGACCAGAGGTCATCTAACTCCAAATCTGCTTCAGTATACTTTCAATGGGAAAACACATAAGATTTAAACATAGAACTAGGCCTAAGGTCAGGGAAGGACTTTAAACATCCAATGCTTCCACACCAGCTCATGAGATCTTGGAAAGGCCAATCTGTTGAACAAGGACCCCAGTGGATAGGGCTTACACTAAATCCCCGGTATCCAAAATCCTCTAGCTTGAACCCAAACAAGAACAACCAAGCAGCAAACCTTGAATTCACACATCAGCTAGCAGTGAATAACAATTGCTACACTGGTTAAACTACATGAATTTTCTCTTAGATTTCACTTTCAGCAGAAAACATTAAGGGTAGGGAGAGCAGAAACATAGGGTACCATGCGTGGGAAAATGCCATGTTATATTTCTGATGCATACCAGAAGACCAATGAACAACATGAAAAAATGTAGTAAAACAATGTAAAGAGAAAAACATCAACCGTAGTAATAGACCAGGATCCTATGAAATTTGCTTGATTAACTGATGCAAAACCAGTCACATACACTGAGATAAATGGCTTATTACAGTCCTAACTTTCTCCTCCCAGCCTACTACATTATAGACTACTTTGATACTCTCTCCCAAAACTGTTTCTAACCATCAAAAATGAATCCCTACAACTACAACAACAATAACGCAATCCCACCCTTTGCAAAGTGTTCTCGTGGATTCTTATAGGAAAAATGGACAGTAGGAGTAGGTGATATCATTAAATCGATCCATTAAGATAGAGTGGGGGAGGTGCTCATGCCCACTCTACTTAATAGCATTACGTTGTACTTGGTGGTCTGGTTTGGAGTCTTTGTCAGGTCAAATTTGACCTCTGATGTTTCTTTGAAGTTCTTTCTGGCTATAAGGCTCTCTGTTTTATCCTTTGAAGCAAGGAAGGTGACTGAAGGTCTTCTGTGCTTCCATACCTCCATTATTTCTACCCTGATAGTCTTTGGAAGTTTTTTGTCAGTGAGATGGCCTTTGGGAGCTCGGGGAGGCATGGAGACTTCCGCTGAGGGCGTACTGTTCTGAGAAAATGTATTACTGATGCTGAGAGCAGATATGGCTTGTTTCATGTGCTCTTTTTAATCTTCGGATTACGCCTTAATCCTTTGATCATGATATTACGTGATGAATATTAAATTAATTGGATTTAATCCGCTTAGTCTGTCTCTGCTGTTACACTGACCACTACTGAAGTGGCCTCTCTATATTTTGAATCACAGTAATTGTGATCATGGAGGCAGAGTGAATTTCATCACCCTGTATATCCTACACAGTAAAATAAACTTGTCATAAAATCCAGGGTGATGGCAGAGGAATACTTTGAAGGCCTGGAGGAATGGTGGCACAACTGTGGAAACAACGGCTATAGAGTGCACTGGAAATGGTGGACAAATGCAATGAAACGGTGGGGATATGAATTTCAGCGAAAGCATTAATTTTAATGTTTAGGTGAAAAGATATAATGTTTTAATGCAAAACATTATAATCTGGGCCTTTGAATTGAAATACAAAGGGAATTCGGGTAAAACATATGAAATGGGTGGATATGGTGGGACCCGGTCATGGTGGAGGGCGATTTGATATGGGCCGTCAGATCTCAGGAGGAGATCAACGGTGGAGATGATCCAATGGAGTGCTATGATCGTGCGATGAGAAAATATGCAGGAGACGCGAGATGCAACAGGGGTCATTGATCTGCAGAGATCAACGGTTAGGATTTGTGGATGAGTTTTCAGGTAATGAAGTGGGGAAGTGGTTTTAGGACAGAAAATCATTGGTATCGCGCGGCAAAAGGGCCAAAAAGCTGTTTTCACTTTTTCAACGCGATATGTGCCTTTGGTTGACATGTGGCTCTAGAAAACCGTCCATATCACATAGATCTCAGCTATTAAACTTTGGACGCAAAATGAATGCGATATTGTTGTGTGCCGTCAGATCCGGAGTGGGGAGATCGGATGGTGGGAGGTGGAGCACAATGAAGGGAGATGTGTGGTCGGTTAAAGTTGGGGCTGATGAACGGAGGTTTCATTGAGGGTCGTCCGATCTGTGAACGAGCGGTCGAGATCTACAGAGAGAAACACAGGTGAAGAAAATGGTTGTCGGGTGAGAGAAATCTAGGCCATTAGATCATGGGAAATGAACGGCTGCAATCTAATCGGAGGGGAGCGATGGAGGGGATCCGGGCGGTTGTGCGATTGGCCTTGGACTGTCAGATCTATGAGAGATCAACGATTGCGATTGGATCAGAGGGGACCAATCGAGGGACACGAGGCAGAGTGAGGAGAAAAATGGACTGTTGGATCGAACAGAATGGATGGCTCAGATCCAATCAGGGCGCGACAATCAGAAGGGCCAATGATTTGGGATTAGGCGATTGCGATGGTGTGATTGAGAGATCACCGTCTGATCTTAAGACAGATCAACGGTTTTCGTGTAATCGGAGGGTGATAGGAAAAAAAGACGGGTGCGGTGGGGTTTTGCGCAGACCGTCAGATCTGTTAAGATCGACGGTGGAGATCACTCCCAAGGTTCATAGAACAAATACACTATCGCATCGGAGATTTTCCTTTCACAAAGGAAACAGGCAGGTACTGCTCTGATTCTCTGATGCAATTAGCAATTTGCGGGCTAGCACTTGGTCTTAGCACCCTGGCTTATGGAGGGGAAGTGGTTAAGGGTAGGCCGAAAGGGACTAGGCCTGTCATAGATACAAAGTGGTTTTTAAGCCTGTTTTTAGTGCGTTTTGAGGCCAGCAGAGGAAAACGGTAGGGGGAATGAATGGTTTTAAAGCCAAATAAAGGATATCATAAGGCTTAAAAGGGGATTTGGGGGGTTAAGGAGGGAAATAAAGAAGGCAAAAGGGATGAAAACAGAGGCTTAATGGTGATGAAATAAAAGAAAAAAAGGAGGCCTTTGGGCATTTTTTCACAACAGAGAGGCTTTAAAAACCAGGAACAGTAGTGAGGATATGTCAAAGGGTAATGGCACATGGAGGCTTCAAGGATGATGTGTTTTCGGAGGAGATGCATTCCTTGAAGGCTCAAAAAACAATTTAGCCCCCTATTTTCTTGTCAAAAAATTCATATGGGGCTAACACCAACCACCATCATTAAAATTCTATTTATCTTTTTCAGATTTGGTCTTTGTCAGATGTCCTTAAGCTTTAGTGTTCCTTACATTTGGAAAATTTTCAAGTGAGGGAGCCCCCTCCGGTTAGAAAGGACTAGTTTCTAGCCCAAATAGGTTTGTGGTTACCCTTGTAAACCTTTTCTTAGCCTAGAGGTTCAATTACAGGGTGTTAACACTGAGGAAACACCTGGATTTTTTTGCTTAGTATTATAAGGAGATGAAAGGTGTGCATTCCTCAATTTGTACTCATCATATTTACATCAAAGATGGATGAAAACCTATGCACCAATCCCATACAAGGATGAACCCAACTCTTAAGGACATAGTGAAAGAGGACTTACAAAAACTCCTAGATGTTAGGTTCATATGCCCTATTAGTGCAAGGATTCACTCGTTGACCTCAAAAGGAGTAAGCCTTACACATCATAGTTCATTTAAAATTTAAAGGTTTTGAGTGGTGGGATGGCTTCTTAAAGAGTTTGAAATTATTTTTTCTCTTTTATAATTTCATGCATTTGGCAAGTTGTGGAACGTATAAATTATATGGGTAAATTGGTAGTATGGGGAACAGATTGTAAAAAATGAAAGGAGATAGATAGTTGGTACTTACTCTAACAAATATACATATCCTAAATCAGTCACACAGCTATAATACTGGCTCTTTACATAAAATATTTTTATCTGAAGTAAACAAAATTTAGAAAGTATCATAGATGTATAAATAATTTCATAAATCCTTCATGAAACCTTCACTAACATGCTCTACAACATGCATATGATTTGCAGGAAACTAAATATCAGATAATTTACGATTATATCCTCTAACAGTTTCTTAATCACACATTATTAGCTGCTACAACTCATAAATCAGAAGAAATAAACAATGATAGAAACACACAATACATTAGATAGTCCTTGAATGTAATATCCCGAAATGGAAATCAACAGATTTTTCTCCACTGAAGTGTTCCTTTGTCGGAAATATGAACAAGGCTATTTCAGAGATGGAATGAGTGGGAATTTACCAGATATGTCACCTCTAAAAAAATGATGAGATCCAGAGGCCAGTTGCCCCTTCTCAGGCTCTGTCTATAGCTATGTAAATATTCCTCCTTGGGAAAAATCAGGAAGAAAGAAGAAAAAACGCATTTCCAGCCATGCATGCAATAAAATACTGAAATGAAATATTGTATCCCATAGATACAACAATAAAAAATCTAAATCCAAGAATAGAGCTGAAACAAATCAAACTAGGTGGGCTAAACAGGCCTCCCACACTAGTGTAGTCAAAACTAGTGAAAAACCCCAAGACTGCAAAATGTCGGAGTAGCTGCTCAAGGGAATGCATAGTCTAAGAGAGGGTTTACACATAAAATGATCAGAGAACAATATATATACTCATATATTAATTAGAATTCTCAAGTAATGAGATCTAGTCTCCTTATACAAAAAGCAAGACAACCCGGCAAGGGTTTCTTGTCAAACACTCTGAATACAAAATGTAATATTCAGAAATTGAATACTCACTACAAAAATAAGAATGAGAGTGTAAGAGGCTGATATAAATATTATCTGATGTAGATCCTTCAAAGGCTTCCTCCCATGAGATAATGAACCCCTCAATCACAAGGAAAAACCACAAAGAAGCCACCAGACCCTGCAAAGAAATCTGCCTCCCAAATAACGCAGTTCCCAGCTACAACTGCACTGGAAACATTGAGGAGTGTGTGGTATGATACCACTGATCTGAAATCTTCTCCAAGACCCTCCAAACAGATCTCTGGATGAAAGGAAATCTCCCTCCAACAAAGATTATCTCAGAGAGTGGGATGCCAATCCCTTCCACTGCTGCACCCAGCTACACTACACAATATCTGCTACAGAAAATGCACTGATCGAGATGGCTGAAGCTTGGCCTGAAAACATGATGTGGAATGGTGAATGCAAGCTCTCCCAATGAGGCTCCTCAAGCAAGAGGTGGGATTCCCACTCGGGAACACCCAAGTGCTAAACATCACTGCTACTCTGTTGAACAACAGGAGTAGGCAAATGTCTAGAGACATGAATAATTATCTAAAGCATGAAGAACAATGCTCCCATCCTCTTCCTCATATAGAATACGATTTTGATTCTCCTTGGGCGCACCCAATTAGGTCTCCTTAATCAAAATATGCACTTCCCTCCAAAATTGCGTTATTCTTCCTAGGGTTTCTTCTCCTCCAAGACTGTGTAGTTGACCAAGTCAAAGTAGCTGCATTTTATCCTTGTTCACACATAGAGGTGTTTTATTAAGCTTGAAAGAATGTATCCTTTCACACTTGGAGTGTTTTTATCCTTCTTAGGAGACTTATGGGCTTTTCTACCCATTTATTTTCCGACTATAGCGGCTGCTAACTTTAATGTTCCATTTAGCTTGGAAGCTAAAAATTTGGAACATTACAGTCCTCCCCTGCAAAATATTTTCTTGTCCTCAAGAAAATGCATAAGGAGAGAAAAATATCTCCCCTCCTCCTCATGTGGCCTCCATCAATAGCCTCTATCATAGCATCAAGAGAATCTACCAATAAACTGTCATCCAATGCTTCCTCCCAAGGGTGCAAAACCAAAGTGTCCGCATCAATCAAAGGTGGAAAGTGTGAATGGAAACATGCTAGCTGTCTCATGGCCCCCAAAAAGTAGGATTGATGATCATCATGGTGAATGAGTGCCTCCCTCATCCATGCAATCATCCAAATGAAGTGAGTCACCCTCCAACATGGTAACTCATGAAAAGTCTCTTCCACCTTGTGCTCCTGGAATGAAGGTGGGCTGAATAAGTGAACATGATAGGTAAGAGGGCCTATCCCACACTGTCCTCCTCTCCATTCATGATAAGTGTAGAGGGTATGTTGATATTGGGCTGAAAGATGATTTCCCTCCAATGGAAAGAAGAAGATTGAGCCTCCAAAGACTCTTCCTCCAAGATCACGAGTCATGCCAACCCAAACTATTCCATTCAAGATGAATGACACATCATCACCACATGGCATCCAAATCAGGAAATGGCTGAAAGTTATGTGCAAGTTTGGATGATACATATGGTCTCTCTGGTGGATACTACTCAGTTCTCCCAACTGCTGCTTGAGAATGTCATATGGCAAGTGCTCCTGCAACAAGTTACAAGATGAATATGTATGTTCTCCCAACATGCGGAAGTAAGCATAAATGTATATCAGATGTACATATACCAAATAAAAATACACCTGCCCCATGTCATGTATAGATGGGCTACCATCATCACAAACATTGGCCCTAAAGTGACCATGAAGCCAAAAAATACTCCTGCTTTTCTGGGGAGCAGCGCACTGTGCAAACATGGTGAGAAGGTACAAATATTCAATAGAGTAATCAAAAAGTACAGAAATGCATTCTCTACCATACATAGTGAGTAGAATGAAAGTGAGATGCTCTAATAAGTCCTCCCATGAGGATATACTCATAAAAATCTACAAGAATAAGGGATACCTCCACCCTTTGGATATATCATCCATAAGAATGTGCTCCTATGTGACAACGCTGTAGGCCTTTGTAATAAGGCTCCATGACTTCTCCCTTTGACATTCCACATGCCAAAGCCATCCACCATTATGTTGCTATGTGAGAAGATCTCCTTCCAACATGGAAATCTCTCATGATCCTTCAATGCTGAAGGGTAGCCTCCTTGCACCATGAATGTGCCTTTCTTCCCTTCGGAAATATCATGAAAAGTATGGGAAGAATTTTTCCCATACTCTCCCAAGTGAAACCATAGCAACAAAAATCTTTGTTGTTGCCTCATCTCTCCCTCATAAAATATTCCTTTGAACAAGAACACATCATCAATACAGGGAAGCAAGATACAATAAAAACAAGTTGCCAATTGACAGCCGGAGAGTACATCTTGGTCCCTCTCATGGAACCAACGCAGTGCACCCTTGGCTTGCTTCAAAATCAGAATCAACAATTGCTTTCCCAGCCACTTATCTGCTGCCATAGTCATCTCATAAGATGAAAACATGAAATTACAATATGGTGTCATTGGTGCACACCAAGAGACATATGGCTTCCCCCACATCTCATCAAAAAGGTAGCCAAAAGCAATGCTACAAGTAACTGCAAGTACATCATCATATAATATGCAAGAAGAAGCAACTCTTCTTGAAACATCATGCTGCACAAATAATGAAAAGAAGTACAATACAAAATGTGAAATTATACCTCCTCCATCATGTACTTGAGGTCTTGAGCTGCAATGGCTCAACTGAAAGCTCTCCCTCACTCTCAATGAGTAGGAAGGTGGTCGTGACATCCTCTCTATCACCATTCGGGCTATGCATCTCTCCATATGCTGATATATGTCATGCTGGATTCCCTCCCAAGTGAAATCCTCCATCAACTGGAAATATGCATCAAGGTGCATAGAAGAGAAGTCTTCATGTGCTGCATGTAACAACTTCTCCTTGAGACTAGAAGATATAGTTAAGAAGATCCTGTCATAGGAATAGATGACCACATCATCCACCATGTATCTATCATCTCCTTCCGAGTCATAAAGAATCATGCATGCACCAAGATCCTTGGAGTACTATATAAAAATCCAAGACCTCCAAAAAGGATCAATCCTCCTCAGTGACAGTGCTAGTGATCTAGCATGTGAAGCTCCACTCAAGCTACTGCCTGCTACTTTGAAATTCCCCATGCCAAAGCTCTCCTCAAAAATATTCACCTCTCCAAAATCCAAGAGTGGTGAACCCAAAGGCAAGACATCTCTCATCAACTGAAGATTAGGTGGCCTCCTAGGTGGGATGCCTCCATGAAGTGAGACATCAATGTCAAGAGTAGATTGCATATGTGATTGGGAAACCTTGCCCCTTCCCTGACTGCACAAATCAGTATGCCTCTTTCTTGCATTGGCTCTCTGAAATAGAGAAGGGTGTGTGATCCTCATCAACTGATGCTGCTCTTCCTCCTTCTCCTCTTCTTCCAACTGCAATGCTACAAAATCATTTTGTTCACCGATTTTGCTTGGACCTCTATGTATGAGATCCCGGGGAAATTCTTGCAAAGGCACAAGAATCCTTCCTGTGGGAGAATGTGATCCCCCCTCCTCTGCATGAGGTATTGGGTGTGATCTAGATATGACAGTGCTGTTGCCCTCTTCTTCAGTAATGTGAGTGGGCAACCTTCCAACAACTTGATCCCTTTGTGAAAAAGAGACCCCCATGTCCTCTTGTTCAAGAGTATGAACTAAAGGACTTGCCTCCAGCAATGTGAAATGCAAGATGTTAGCTTCCTTCCTCCATCTCAAGATAGATCTGGGCCCTTGATTGCACTGTGCACTATGGTGTGCAGCTGCATGCTTCTCCTCACCATGTGCGAATCTAGATTTTGCTCTAGATTCATCCTCCTTTGGAGATCCCATCTCCAATCTTGTGTTCTTCAACTCTCCTTGAAATCTTTGTATAAATTGTGGAAGAAGTTTTATCAGCTTATCTTCCCTTCCTTCTACACATATTGAAGCTTTCTGGTTTCTGTCCACTTCTTCTTCCTCTGAAATGCAATGGCTTGAGATCTCATTGCAACCTCTTCTTCTTTGAGACCCCTTTGGAATCTCAATGCATCTTCCCTCTTTTTCTTGAGATCTAAATATGGATGAGAGTAAGCTCATCTTCTTCATCCTTGAGCCCTCTGCTTCTGAATTTAGAACTTCACAGGTTGAGCCAAGTTTGAAGCTTCGATACCACTGTAATGTCCCGAAATGGAAATCAACAGATTTTTCTCCACTGAAGTGTTCCTTTGTTGGAAATATGAACAAGGTTATTTTATAGATGGACTGAGTTTGAATTTACCAAATATGTCACCTCTAAAAAAAAGGACGAGATTCGAAGGCTAGCTGGCCCTTGCTATAGGGTAAAATGCTTGGGTTGTTGGTTATTGAATATCCCTCTTAGGGCTTTCCGGTGCACAAGGCAGACAGTAATATTAGCTGTATATTTCACAAAGATGACACATACATATTCATATTAACTTAAAGCAACTTGATAGAACAAGATAGAAGATTACCTCTTTAATGATCTTGGAGTCCCTTCGAGAGCACTAGGCAACGAAGTAGGAGTTCTCCTTCACCAGCTCCAAATCTTGGCCCTGCAATCAATTAAAGCACCCGTGTAATCTCTACCATAACATATATTTCCTATCAATTAAGTCAATATATAATGAAAATTTAAACTATGCACATCTAAGCCATTCATCTCATGCTATATAAATGATTAAATAACAATGACAATATCAACGCATAGAATGGAAAAAATAGATATAGTTCTATTGATTTATAAAAAAGGAGGATTACAACCATCGGTTGTACCAAGCCCTCCTCAACCTTCCAATCTCTCTATCTCTCAAAGTGGTGATGTCTTGATCAACAATTTCTCAATGAAACTCTTTGACCTTTTACCTTCACACTACAACAATGATCTCTACTTCACAAGTGTGCAAAAACTTTGACAATCCTTCGACCTTGAACCAAGAGCCTTCAACTCCATTTTATAGGAGATGGAGAGAACAATCATTTCCCTTCTCTTTCCACCAGTTCTGAATAAAAAAAACCAAGATGTTTCCTCAACCTCCATGCTTTTTCCTTCTTTGAGAGTTCAGTTGTTTATGGCAAGGCCCAATAAGAGTTGGTGCTTTGCAGTTTCCTCTTTGTACTGACTCTCTTGTGAGAAAAAGCTAGAGATTCAAATCATTCTCTGTGGGTTTTTCCCGTTTCAAACTTAAAACACGGGTAACACTACCCTCTAGGGTAAACAGAGCATTTCCCTAGCCACTAACGCGGCCCATTCACTGATCAGCTGTGTTATAACGCTCTTGTGTTGTTATAGTGAGGCGTTACCTTGGCAAAAATAGGTTTAGTTTAGGTCTTTGTATTATTTCCATATTTATCTTCTCCTTTGAGCTAATGAGGAGGTATTTTGACCTGTAAAAGCCCCTTCTCAGGCTCTGTCTATAGCTATGTAAATATTCCTCCTTGGGAAAACTCAGGAAGCAAGAAGAAAAAATGCATTTCCAGCCATGCATGCAATAAAATACTAAAATGAACTCTTAGATCCCATAGATACAGTAATAAAAAATCTAAATCCAAGAATAGAGCTGAAACAAATCAAACTAGGTGGGCTAAACAAGCCTCCCACACTAGTGTAGTCAAAACTAGTGAAAAACCCCAAGACTGCAAAATGCCGGAGTAGATGCTCAAGGGAATGCATAGTCTAAGATAGGTTTTACACATAATATGATCAGAGAACAATATATCTACTTATATATTAATCAGAAATTCTCAAGGAATGAGATATAGTCTCTTTATACAAAAAGCAAGACAACCTGGCAAGGGTTTCTTGTCAAACACTCTGAATACAAAATGTAATATTCAGAAATTTCTGAATACTCACCGCAAAAATAAGAATGAGAGTGTAAGAGGCTGATAGAAATATTATCTGATGCAAATCCTTCAAAGGCTTCCTCCCATGAGAGAATGAACCCCTCAATCACAAGGAAAAACCACAAAGAAGCCACCAGACCCTGCAAAGAAATCTACCTCCCAAATAATGCAGTTCCCAGCTACAACTGCGCTGGAAACTCTGAGGAGTGTGTGTTATGATACCACTGATCTGAAATCTTCTCCAAGACCCTCCAAACAGGTCTCTGGATGAAAGGAAATCTCCCTCCAACAAATATTAGCTCAGAGAGTGGGATGTCAATCCATTCCATTACTGCACCCAACTACATTGCACAATATCTGCTACAGAAACTGTGCTGATGGAGATGGCTGAAGCTTGGCCTAAAAACCTGATGTGGAATGGTGGATGCAATCTTTCCCAATGAGGCTCCTCAAGGAAGAGGTGGGATTCCTGCTCGGGAACACCCAAGTGCTAAATAGCACTGCTACTCTGCTGAACAACAAGAGTAAGCAAATGTCTAGAGAGACATGAACAATGATCTAAATCATGAAGAAAAATGCTCCCATCCTCTTCGTCATATGGAATACGAGTTTTATTCTCCTTGGGCCCACCCAATTAGGTCTCCTCAATCAAAAGATGCACTTCCCTCCAAAATTGCATTATTCTTTCTAGGGTTTCTTCTCCTCCAAGACTGTGCAATTGACCACGTCAAAGTAGCTACATTTTATCCTTGTTCACACATATAGGTGTTTTATTAAGCTTTAAAGAATGTCTCCTTTCACACTTGGAGTGTTTTTATCCTTCTTAGGAGACTTATGGGCTTTTCTACCCATTTATTTGCCGACTATAGCTGCTGCTAACTCTAATGTTCCATTTAGCTTGGAAGCTAAAAATTTGGAACATTACACTTAGCCCTATAAATCCTTCTGCCTGTAAACAAACTTGCAGAAACAACTAGAGATTCAGCCATTGATTTTTGATCCCTAATTTTCACAATAAATGCATATTCTTGAAACTTTTCTGGCATTTCCATCATTATATTTATGTATGCTATCATCCTCACATCTTTAGTTTGATATATTCCTTCAACTTTTTTTATTACCAACTCAGAATCTCCACAAACTTATATCTTTTTGGCACCCAATATTTTCAAAATTTCCAAACCCAAAAACGAAGATTCATATTCAGCCATATTATTGGTACAATCAAAGTTCATTTTGAACGAATAAAACTTACTTTCATCATCAGGAGTAGTAATCCATATGCCTGCTCCAACCCCCTCTCTTCTAGCAGATCCATCAAAGTGTAGAAGCCACCAACCCTCTACTTTTTCTTCTACAATTCCCTGATTTTCAACTTGTTGATTTTCAATTTCTTGAATTTCTTCTTTCCCTTCACTTTCTGCTTCATCAGTTATCTCATTGAAATGAATCGCTGATCCTAATTCAGTTTCAATAGAATAAATGGGAAAATTCTGAGGTTTGTCCTTACTGCTTACCATGTAAGCCATCCTACTCTCTCTGTACAATCTTCTCTACTCACCAAAAACAAGAATGGTGGCATATGTCAAGTCAATATGCATGGTGCCTTTGATTTTTGCTGCCCAAGATCTAGATAAGAGCATGCCAAACTTGGGTGGAATATCTGCCACCACAATGTACATTACCACTGTCTTGGCAGGCACTTGTGTTAAACAAACAACAACATCTTTTATTAATCCTATGCATTGGACTCTTTTAGAGTCAAAAGAAAATAAATATGTGTATAGCCTAGTGATCTCCAAACCCATCCTCGCCATAATCACCTTAGGAATAAGATTATGAGAAGCCCCTGCATCCAACATGGAATTGTGTATGGTCATGTCATGGATACTAAGGCTGAAATAAAAAGGAGATACTTCTTCATTCTTCTCATCTTCCAATCTTGGTCCCAAGTAGATGGTAGGATGGTCTTCTTGTACATTAAGGATATCTCAAGCTCCTAGTTGAGAATTCAAAATTTTACAAATTTTTCTTCTATACTCATTTACTTTGAGAATTTCTCCAAAGGGGACAGTAATCTTAATTTTAGAGATCTCATTCTCCAAACTGAAAACATAAGTAATATTTTCACTCTCTTTGATAGGGGGAGGAAGTGGTGGGTCCTTTTTAGGCTCAGGTTCTTTAGGATCATCCTTCGTTGGCTGTGTTTTATCTGCAGTGATGGGAACATTTATGTTTCTAAGATTGTATTGCTTCTGCATCTCAAAAATACCATGTTGATCACCCTTTAGATAGTCATATTGTCCCTCATCCTTATTCAAATCATGATCAGACTCATCATGCTCCTCTTTGGTCTAAAACATCCCAGACATGTTTTAATCTAGGCAATGGATAGAGTCTTCTTGAATCTCAGGCTGATTTTCTTCTTCATCAATCAAATTCTGCTGAAAAGGAGGTCTCACTTGAGGGTTACGCTGATTTTTGTTTTCTCCTTGTCTTTGTTGATTATGAGGCCTTCTAAATTGTGGATTTATAATTTTTGGATCATGTTGAGCAGGAGGTGAAGAGGCGTGATGCAGGGGCATCTGAACAGGTTTGAATTCAAGTTCAAATTTGCAAATGAAGAGACAGGTATGCGAACAATTATGCCATTTGGGGTAAAATTTGTTTAACTCGATGCCAAAATTATGTAACTGATTAATTATTAATGATCTGCCATGTGTGCGTTGAGAATACCAAGAGTTTCTTTGAGCGATCTCAATAGATTCTTTTCTAATCTATATAGACATCGAGCCTGTAATGTGAGAGGGACGGAGAAAATGCAATGTAGTCTTAGAGGAAGTGCGTACTGAGGCTGAAATGCCTCATAATTGTAGCTGAGTTTGTACATAATAGAAATCTGTGTGTTGATTTCTGATTTAATCATAGTTCGGGGTTTTATGAGTTAAATTGCTGTCATTTGATGATTTTATGATCGACTATTGATCACTGAAAGGATCGATAGCGATCCAGTAAATATCGTTATAGTGTAGACGTAGATGATGAAAGATTTATTGTATTGGGTCCAATGTATAATTTAAATGATTTCGAATCTACATTCTCTGCATATAAATGAATCGCACAATTATCCTATATGTCTATAAAGGTTTTGATCCTTTCGGAATCCAATTTCCATTGCTATAACCCTATGTTAAGAATTGCTGAGCAGAAGTGATGAGAAGGGATTCGATTTATATAATCGATATCAATTCTTGTATTTAAAGCCACAGCGTCAAGGTGGAGAAAGGTGGTTTCAAAAAGAGCGGAATCCTGAGTTGGATGCATTCCCATACCAGATTTGAAGTTAATGGTTTTGAGAAGTGATACCAATAGTATCGCGTGCCAATTGATCCGAGGAGCGGTTTGTTTAAATGGAACGCGATCAAACCAAAGTTTTCCACGTCATAAGTAAAATACTGCCTATATCGCGTAGCTCATATGTGTTAAATACTGATGAGAGAATTTACGCGAGGCCCATCTGGCTGAGCTCTTTTGAAATCGATGGTATCCATGCTAAGAAGTTGCACGGGAGATAAGTTAAGGAGGTATGGCAGCGTGAATTTAATTGATAAATGTTTATTAAGTTAATCGAATGATGTGCGGGGTCAAAATATTTAACCGCTGTTATCACATTTCCGAAGGTCCTTTGGGCCGAGGTTTCGAGCGTTGTTTTGGAGCGCAATTTAATGCTCCGAAGGCCTTTATACATTGGGTTTTAAAGTGCGTTAAAGTCCCTGGAAATTGTTATTTTAAACTATTAAAACGATGTTTTTATAGTTTTAGTTGCTTTCGAGATATATGTTTGTATGCAACCATCAGAGTGGCGCAACGGAGCCGAGTGGGCCTAGTTCCCATAGGTCCCAAGATCGGGGTATAGAATAGAAGTATCAGTTTTATGAATCTGCAATATGATACAATTGAGTTTGCAAGTTCATTTTGTTTAATGAAAGGGAAACCTGCCTACATTGGGTTTCGCTCGTCATCAAGTGGTACCAGAGTGGGAAAATGATTTCCTTCGGAGAAGGAGTTCGTGTACAGAGGAAGAAGAGGTACACTTTTGTGAATTTTTGTTAAGCTTGTGATTTTTATGTTTTGTGAAGGTAGCAGCAGAGGAAGGTGAGGATATTGCAACAACCTAGAGCAGGAGTGCTCAAATGGTTCCACAGGAGCAAACCAGACAGATGCCAAAAGCCGGAGCTTAAGAGAGAAGCTTGGTGAGGTATCTGGTAGCAAGGAAGCTTGCTATTGTAGTGGTTTTGTTGCAGCTCACAGAGGACAATTCCGCAGAAGATGCGGGTGAGAATTGTTCAAGTAGGATGTTACAGGAAGATCACAAGGAGCAGTTCCACAGACGACGTGGGTAGAATCGCTGATAGTTAGAGAAGACATATGACCAGGAGGTCATAAATTTTTGTGCCTCGGGAGTCTAATGCAGGGACATCCAAACAGGTTTGAATTCAAGTTCAAATCTGCAAATGAAGAGACGAGTATGCGAACAGTCATGCCATTTGGGGTAAAATTTGTTTAACCCGATGCCGAAATTATGTAACTGATTAATTATTAATGATCTGCCATGTGTGCGTTGAGAAGACCAAGAGTTTATTTGAGCAATCTCAATCGATTATTTTCTAATCTATATAGACAGTGAGCCTGTAATGCGAGAGGGACGGAGAAAATGCAATGTAGTCTTAGAGGAAGTGCGTACTGAGGCTGAAATGCCTTAGAATTATAGCTGAGTTTGTACATAATAGAATTCCGTGTGTTGATATACGATTTAATCATAGTTTGGGGTTTTATGAGTTAAATTGCTGTCATTTGATGATTTTATGATCAACTATCGATCATTGAAAGGATTGATAGAGATCCAGTAAATATCATTATAGTGTAGACGTAGATGATGATGGATTTATTGTATTAGATCTGATGTATAATTTAAATGATTTTGAATCTATATTCTTTCCATATAAATGAATCACACAATTATCCTGTATGTCTGTAAAGGTTCTGATCCTTTTGGAATCCAATTGCCATTGCTATAAACCTATGTTAAGAATTGCTGAGAAGAAGTGATGAGAAGGGATTCGATTTATATAATCGATATCAATTCTTGTATTTAAAGCCACAACGTCAAGGTGGAGAAAGGCAGTTTCAAAAAGAGCGGAATCCTGAGTTAGATGCGTTCCCATACCAGATTTGAAGTTAATGGTTTTGAGAAGTGATACCACTAGTATCACGTGCTAGTTGAGCTAAGGAGCGGTTTGTTTAAATGGAATGCGATCAAACCAAAGTTCGCCACATCACAAGTAAAATACTGCCTATATCGCGTAGCTCATATGTGTTAAAGACTGATGAGCGAATTTACGTGAAGCCCATCTGGCTGAGCTCTTTGGAAATCAACGGTATCCGTGCTAAGAAGTTGCACGGAAGATAAGTTAAGGAGGTATGGCAGTATGCATTTAATTGATAAATGTTTATTAAGTTTATCGAATCATGTGTGGGGTCGAAAGATTTTACCACTGTTATCAAATTTCCGAAGGTCCTTTGGGCCGAGGTTTTAAGCATTTTTTTGGAGCGCATTTTAATGATTTGAAGGCCTTTATACATTGGGTTTTAAAGTGCGTAAAAGTCCCCGGAAATTGTTAGTTTAAACTATTAAAACGATATTTTTATAGTTTTAGTTGCTTTCGAGATATATGTTTGTATGCAACCATCAGAGTGGCACAGCGGAGCCGAGTGGGCCTAGTTCCCATAGGTCCCAAGATCAGGGTATCGAATAGAAGTATCAGTTTTATGAATCTGCAATATGATACAGTTGAGTTTGCAGGTTCATTTTGTTTAATGAAAGGGAAACCTGCCTACATTGGGTTTCGCTCGTCATCAAGGCGGCTCCAAGAGCAAGTCTATCCATGAGCTTCTCCATAGTCTTCATCATAGAATCAAAATTATCATCTGAGGTGGAAGGCTTTTCTTCTTATTTTGGTTTTTTTTAACCCATGTTAGACTTCTTAGCTGCTATCATGTTCACTTCTACCTTAATAGCATCATTCTGAATTTCTTCTAGAGAAAGAGATTCTCTTTCCCTAAGCAGAATGGAGAAATCATAATCAAATGCCTCATCATAGCGCAATTCAACAACTCCCAGGGGGGGTTTGAGATGAGCAGGTATAGAGTCATAAACTTTGTTAAATATCTTGGAGAAATTTTGGACAGTTTCATCTACATCTCTTTTTAAACTATTTTATTATGTCAGAGCTTGCATTGGGTTTGTTCTATTCCCCCATTTTCTCAGAAAACTATCCTCAAGCTGATTCCAATTCTGCAAGCTTCCTGGAGCTAGGGCTTTAAACCATTTTCTGACCTCACCAGTGAAACATTGAGAAAATAGTCTCATTTTAACATCTTCATGGTCTACTTCCTCTCTGTCTATGAAATCGTTGAATTGGTCCACATGTTCCTCAGTTGTTATTTCTTCTTCACTCCCCCAAATTTTAATTCTAGTTGAGTATTTAATTGGGAGGGCATTAAGAACAGTTGGGACGACAAGTGGGGCCTATATCATAGGTGCAGTAGGAGGAGGTGGAGGTGGAACATTTCCAGGCATAATGACAGAGACTGTGGTATTTCTTGGAAAAACATTAGGAGATGAGGAGCTATTAGGATGTGGTGTAGTTGGTGTTTGAAGTCCAGATACAAATGAGCTCCACTCAAGTAAAGGTATACCAGATTTTCTTCTCGATAGGAATTAAAATGGGTCTAACTCCTTTAACTTTTCAAAAGACTCCCTTTCTAACAAAAAATCTGATGTAACTATTTCCCAAAATTCTTCTTTTTCTTTTTTGGTTACTAGGGCCGAGGTATCAATACCTAGTCTTTGCAGGTATAGAATTATCTCATTTAATTCATTTTCACTCTTAGACATAAAAAAAACTTCCTAAATTTTATCATCAAATTTCTTATCTTCAGGACTTCTAATAATTTCAGAGGACAAAGCTCTTGAGTGTGATGAAATACCTGGTTCTGAAGAGCTGCTTTCAATGCCTTTGAGAATTTTGTTTGGATTATCCACAATGGTAGGTGGGTTAGGATCTGGATTGATCCTTGTATATCTCCTTCTCGAAGCCACCTTTAAACATGAAAATTTTTAATGGAGTCACCAAGGTAGTTTCTATAGCCTCGAAAAAATTATGAGCTCCTGCTACCTCCAAGAGTTCAGCTTCACTGTTTGCACAAAAAATTCGAGAAATATGTCTTCAGACTCTTGGTAAATGCACCAAAATGTTATCACCAAATTGATCTTGATAGGCTGCTCATAAATCAACTCAATGTAACTCTTTCAAACCACTTCTAACCAAATATTAGCCTCTTCATTTTGAGAGGGCTCTCTCTAAGGGGATTTACGATTTTCAATAGAAATATTATTTAGATGGCTAACTCTATGAACTGTGACTTGGTTTTGTTTGATTGCAGGTTGAAAAATGAAAGGCTTGCTACCATTGGGCTATGGTCCAGTCAATATCAGTGAACTTAGTGACAGTAATTCTTCTCATGGAAGCTGAGGAAACTAGAGGTTTTTAATAAGGATGAAACATTCACACAACATAAGGAAAACACAAAAATTTAACCTCTAAAGGATGTCAGAACATGATAGAATGAATTCTGAGTAATTAGAGATAAAAATAATTGCAGGTGATTAAATAAAAGATATAGAACCACAAAAAATTAAAAACCTCATTAGAATCTCAGGTCTGGAAGCAAAATGTCACCGTATATTACTGAAAATGCAAAAAAATAACAAGTAGCAATTTGGTGCAATATTCTCCAACCCTTTGCTCTTCGATGTTCATTCTACAAATAGACATTATTTACAATGAAAATGATTTGCCCAGCTGGCTAGATCCTCGAACTCTAATCTTGACAGCTAATCATAATTGAAACCACTTTCTTGGAACAGAAAAAGGACATCTATCCTTTAAGAAGTCACACTCCTAATAGGACTCTAGTTCCCATTTATTACATTTAGTTTTCTTAAGAGTAAAACAGTTACATGATAGGGATCACATGTTCGAGAGACAATTCACCATCACTAACATATTTAAAGTACACCCCTAGATTTAAAAAACACAGCCCTACTTTTCAGGAATGGATAATCTCCACTTTAATCATTTTTCTTAATGTTGAGCTGGATGTGTGATACTATTTTTTAGTAATTGTTAGCCACCTATAATATTTGTTATACCAAAAGGTGGCTAAAAATTTTTGAGCCTCCAAAGAACAAATTTTATCACTAAAAATTGTTGGCTCTTGAAATCTCCAAAGTTTCCTCTCGAAACTAAAACTAGGTTCTGTGAGTTAATTGTTGAAAAGTTTGAGAAGGAGATTCAATGCTTAGATGAGCAGATTCAGTCATATGATTTCCAAGACCCTAAAAAGTTCTTGGAAATCCTTCCTCAATTGAAACAAGATATCATAGAATGGCCTACAGTTGTTTACATTGACAGTGTGCAGCTGGAAGTATGCATCACAGAGTTGGGGCAGCCAACAGAGTCCAGCTTCCGTGATCCTATTGCGGCATACATGGACACATTTTTCAGTTTGATTGATAGATCAGGCTGTATTTTCAGTGACCAGACTCAGTACGTGCATGAAGGGCTGTCAGCAATTGCATCTGTGATCTGGTTGAAGCAGTCTCAAGCGGCATCAGTTTCAGGTTTACTTGAATGGTTAACCTGGCATTTCAGTATTACCTGATCTATTGTTTTTACAGCAGAGTAGGGTAGATTTTGTAAATAAATAAGCAGCCAAAAGGGCAGCATCTTGTTCCAGTTTATTGCAGTTCTAGTTTGAGGTTTGCCAAGTCAGTTTTTCAAATCATTTCAGTCAATTTTCAGTTAATAAGTTGATCATGATTCCATAGCCCAATGGAGGCACTGTCTGCTCTCCCAAAGCTCTGTGGTTCTTGGCACCTCCATGAAGCGGCAGCTGCCATCCCCATTGGAGCCAATGTTAGACTCCGTCTTCTCAAGCCCTCTGTCAGAGTCCAATTCAGATAGGTAGCTGTCAAAGTCTCAGTTCAATATACAGGCCAATGCCAAACAGTTTTCACCCACTGCTACTTAGATGTTTGCAAAGCTTGTTTTCAAGATGTTTCAATAACACTTGCAGGCTAGGAGAAGGACCAGTAGTTGTTTGTATCAGGAATGCCATCAATGAGAAATTGATTCTTCTTCAAAACAGGGTTTTGAAGAAGAAATTTTCAAATATGTTTTGGTAATAAATAGGTAGGTGGTCAAAATATTTCAAATTCTATAGTTCTTCAGTGACACCAGCTCCAAACATCCCTGCAAAAGTCAACAAAGTATTATCAGTCTAAGACTCAGAAAAAGCAAGAGAAAGCCAAAGCCAGCAAAACGAAGTTTCAATGTGAAAGTGCCAAAATTTCAAACATTGCAAAACGAGTTTTTGAAATCAAGATTTTAAATCCTTTGCTATATATATTATTTGGCTCCATGCTCAACTACTTGCATCATTAGAGGTAAAAACTGTTCACATGGAGAATGGAGTAACTTTTTCTTGTTTCCCTTATATAGCATTAGGCTATGTTGCCACAAATGACCTTCAAACTGCATATCAACTACATTCGGGGAGTCCTGCCAGTCAACTAGTATTGCCAAAGCTTGGGGTTTCTGGTACTGGGACACCTTTGTCATTCTCTGATTTATAGTCATCTGATCATTGGAGTGCTTCACTGTCTAGTCAAGACATCTTTTTCCCGAAGTATGAACTCTCAAAGTCTTTTAATCTTAACATGGCAGCCTCTAGAAGTTTCATGCTATCACAGGAGTCGACAGATTCTCGCTCCATGTCAGCTGGGTTGGATCATTTGCAGTAGGCATGTCAATCTGGAGAAAAGCAGTGTAGTTCTTTGCAAGACATGAATGTATCCTCTAAATACTGGTGGAAATGGGCAACAAATTGGCATATGGAATGCAATAAATCAGATGCAGAACAGATTGAAACATATAGGGCATCATTTGGGTTCAGTGTTGATGAAGTTACAACTTTTAATTGTGAGTTTTCAAAGGTTCTGCGGGATAGCCTTGTTATTTCTCCCTTTGGAGCACAGAAATCATATGATACAGGTTTTGCCACATTTGACAAGAGAAGTTTGAAGTCAGAAATGCAGACAGCACGATTGGATTGAAAACATGCGCTCTTTGTTACCAAAGCATATGCGCTCCACTACGAGAAATTTGAAATTATATTCAGGAGATGATGACACGCACCGGCTGGGTATTCAAAGGCAATGCAGGTAAAGAGAATAGCCATGAGAGGGAGAAAGCGCAGCGGGAATTTGACAATGGAATAAATTCAGTCGATCAAAGAACAAAGACATCAGCCTGCTCAAAACGCAACAAGCATCCACCCATCCAAAGACGGTTCAAATTGTAGAACAGAAATTACAAGTTTTAATGAATACAAAAAAGAAAGGCCGTTGATTGGGTTTGGAGGTCGAGTGACCCACCTGGGCATCGAGCGACCCACCTGGGCATCGAGCGACCCACCTGGGTGTTCTTCGCAGTGAAAAAATATAACGTGCGCGACCCAAACAGAGCCTGCGCGACCCACGCATCAACAGAAGTCCGGAAATGGTTGTATGCGCCCAGTCTTCATCCAAAACAACTTCAACGGCATCCAAAATGATTTCAACGAATTGCCAACAAGTTTTGATCATTGTGCAGTCGATTTTTATGTTTGTGGTGATTTTTATTTATATTTTGTGGTGATTTTAAACATTGAAGCAGGGTGCATATAAGGGCCGCGGAAGAGAAAATAAAACGCAGAGGTGAACAAGTTCTTGCAGCGGCAGGGGAGGTTCATTTAGAGAGATGTATTAAGATTTGCTTGTGTTGATCTGGAAGTGTCCCCCCTCTATTGTTTCTTATAAGGAAATTATATAAGCGGAAGCTGCCACTGCTGTGGACAGCTATAAGAACGTATCAACAACTACTGATTTTGTCGAGAAGACCACGCCCAATGGGAGATGCACAGTACCGGTACAAGTTATAAAATTACCACCTGCATTAACTAAGGTTCTTGATGAGAATGTAGAACTGTTTCAAGATATTTAAGATGGAAAGTTGGGCCATGGAAAGACTGCTAGTGTGAGTTTGAAGAAAGAAAGTAAGATGTGGAGCGGGTGAAACACAAGAAGGATCGAATTTTGGTGCTTTGTTAAAAACGCATGAAATCTTTGTAACAACGAGTTTATTCAAATAAGTGGAAAATTGACGGTTAAAGAGGCGAAAACAAGAGAAGTTAGAATGAGAACACATTACCATATGAATAGGATTTGTTCTTATCTATGACCTCGATTAGTCATGCGCTCCAATTGTTAGGCTTTTTGGTTAGAGATTTTCTAGGAGAAGTTATTACATTTTCTATTGTTGTAACTGCAGTTGAAACAACGCCCCTGTTTTGGGGTCGACTTGTTTTTTCTAGAATAGTTTATTTAATGTATTAAAATAATCATTTGAGAGAGAGTTCTGAGAGCTAGTGTAGGAGAAAATCAGAGTTTTATTGTACAGTCTTAGACAGAGATTTTAATGAAGAGATACAGCTCTGTTTTTTGAGATTCTTGTGGTGTGGATTTAACATTCTGTCTTTTCTTATGTTTCATATGTAGCCTGTTATGTGTTCATGTCATTTCATGATCGTTTCCATTTGAACAAATGAAGTGTTAAGGTAGAATTCATAATTTATATGCTCTGCCTTTAAGTTTGTTCATATTTAATGTTTTCTTCTGTTCGACAAGGATTCATCCTCTATGCCCTTGTCGGCTCCTCAACAGTCTTGCCATTCCATTTAATCTCAATTTGATGTTAAATTTTCCTGCCTACCTTGCCTCAGGAGACAATCTGTGTTTTTTATTATCTTTCTCTGTTCTTGCTGTCTTTGCCTCCACAGCCCAGAAAACCCCAATCATTCATTAAAATCCCTTTTCATATCACTTTACTAGCCTAAGATTAACATTCCTTATTGGTCATCTCAGCCCCTTGAAGATCTTTTTGCCGAGATAGACCCGGAGAGAGCCCTCTCCTGTCCTCGTAGGGCTAGCTACGAGGCTAAGGTTGGTTTGATGTTGCCTCGAGCCTCGCCTCTTTCAGCCTGTGGCAGAATCGAGCGCTAACATAGTGGCGACCATACTGGGGAAGATGGTTTGCTGTTGATGTGACAGTCGACTTGTAGATTGTCTTGCCCCAGTGCAGGAAATCAAGTTGCAGATCTGATGCTGATGGTGGACAGCAGTCAGACACATATGAAGGCTGAAACTTTCACCCGGCGACTCCAGCTCGATCCAGAGATTCCAATGCTCGCTGATCCACTCGTGCAATGGTAGGGTATGTGGCAAACCCTGCACTTTCTGAAGCTGTAGAAGATGTTAGAAATTTGTTAGCAGATTATGAAATTAATGAAGAATTTGTCAGAGTCTTGCTTCGATGTTTGAAATCTCCAAAGTTTCCTCTCGAAACTAAAACTAGGTTCTGTGAGTTAATTGTTGAAAAGTTTGAGAAGGAGATTCAATGCTTAGATGAGCAGATTCAGTCATATGATTTCCAAGACCCTAAAAAGTTCTTGGAAATCCTTCCTCAATCGAAACAAGATATCATAGAATGGCCTACAGTTGTTTACATTGACAGTGTGCAGCTGGAAGTATGCATCACAGAGTTGGGGCAGCCAACAGAGTCCAGCTTCCGTGATCCTATTGCGGCATACATGGACACATTTTTCAGTTTGATTGATAGATCAGGCTGTGTTTTCCGTGACCAGGCTCAGTACGTGCATGAAGGGCTCCCAGCAATTGTATCTGTGACCTGGTGGAAGCATTCTCAAGCGGCATCATTCTCAGGTTTACTTGAATGGTTAACCTGGCATTTCAGTATTACCTGATCTATTGTTTTTACAGCAGAGTAGGATAGATTTTGTAAATAAATAAGCAGCCAAAAGGGCAGCATCTTGTTCCAGTTTATTGCAGTTCTAGTTTGAGGTTTGCCAAGTCAGTTTTTCAAAACATTTCAGTCAGTTTTCAGTTAATAAGTTGATCATGATTCCATAGCCCAATGGATGGAGGCACTGTCTGCTCTCCCAAAGCTCTGCGGTTCTTGGCACCTCCAAGAAGCGGCAGCTGCCATCCCCATTGGAGCCAATGTTAGACTCCGTCTTCTCAAGTCCTCTGTCAGAGTTCAATTCAGATAGGTAGCTGTCAAAGTCTCAGTTCAATATACAGGCCAATGCCAAACAGTTTTCACCCACTGCTACTTAGATGTTTGCAAAGCTTGTTTTCAAGATGTTTCAATAACACTTGCAGGCTAGGAGAAGGACCAGTAGTTGTTTATATCAGGAATGCCATCAAAGAGAAATTGATTCTTCTTCAAAACAGGGTTTTGAAGAAGAAATTTTCAAATATGTTTTGGTAATAAATAGGTAGGTGGTCAAAATATTTCAAATTCTATAGTTCTTCAGTGACACCAGCTCCAAACATCCCTGCAAAAGTCAACAAAGTATTATCAGTCCAAGACTCAGAAAAAGCAAGAGAAAGCCAAAGCCAGCAAAACGAAGTTTCAATGTGAAAGTGCCAAAATTTCAAACATTGCAAATCGAGTTTTTGAAATCAAGATTTTAAATCTTTTGCTATATATATTATTTGGCTCCATGCTCAACTACTTGCATCATTAGAGGTAAAAACTGTTCACATGGAGAATGGAGTAACTTTTTCTTGTTCCCCTTATATAGCATTAGGCTATGTTGCCACAAATGACCTTCAAACTGCATATCAACTACATTCGGGGAGTCCTGCCAGTCAACTAGTATTGCCAAAGCTTGGGGTTTCTGGTACTGGGACACCTTTGTCATTCTCTGATTTATAGTCATCTGATCATTGGAGTGCTTCACTGTCTGGTCAAGACATCTTTTTTCCGAAGTATGAACCCTCAAAGTCTTTTAATCTTAACATGGCAGCCTCTAGAAGTTTCATGCTATCACAGGAGTCGACAGATTCTCGCTCCATGTCAGCTGGGTTGGATCATTTGCAGTAGGCATGTCAATCTGGAGAAAAGCAGTGTAGTTCTTTGCAAGACATGAATGTATCCTCTAAATACTGGTGGAAATGGGCAACAAATTGGCATATGGAATGCAATAAATCAGATGCAGAACAGATTGAAACATATAGGGCATCATTTGGGTTCAGTGTTGATGAAGTTACAACTTTTAATTGTGAGTTTTCAAAGGTTCTGCGGGATAGCCTTGTTATTTCTCCCTTTGGAGCACAGAAATCATATGGTACAGGTTTTGCCACATTTGACAAGAGAAGTTTTGAAGTCAGAAATGCGAGCCGAACGATTGGATTGAAAACATGCGCTCTTTGTTACCAAAGCATATGCGCTCCACTACGAGTGAAATTATATTCGGAGGCGATGACACGCACCGAGTACAGGTATTCAAAGGCAATGCGGGTAAAGAGAATAGCCATGAGAGGAGGTGCGCGGCGGGTGGCTTGATGGAATAAATTCAGTCGATCAGCAAACAGAAAGACACTGCTCACAAACGCAACAAGCATCCAGCAGTTGGTTCAAATCGTAGAACAGGAAATTACAAGTTTTAATGAATACAGTAAAGCAGCGTTGACTGGGTTTGGAGATCGCGCGACCCACCTGGGCATCGAGCGACCCACCTGGGCGTTCTTCGCAGTGCAAAAATATAACGTGCGCGACCCAAACAGAGCCTGCGCGACCCACGCATCAACAGAAGTCCGTAAATGGTTGTATGCGCCCAGTCTTCATCCAAAAAAACTTCAACGACATCCAAAATGATTTCAACGAATTGCCAACAAGTTTTGATCATTGTGCAGTCGATTTTTATGTTTGTGGTGATTTTTATTTATATTTTGTGGTGATTTTAAACATTGAAGCAGAGTGCATATAAGGGCCGCGGAAGAGAAAATAAAACGCAGAGGTGAACAAGTTCTTGCAGCGGCAGGGGAGGTTCATTTAGAGAGATGTATTAAGATTTGCTTGTGTTGATCTGTAAGTGTCCCCCCTCTATTGTTTCTTATAAGGAAATTATATAAGCAGAAACTGCCACTGCTGTGGACAGCTATAAGAACGTATCAACAACTGCTGATTTTGTCGAGAAGACCACGCCCAATGGGAGATGCACAGTACCGGTACAAGTTATAAAATTACCACCTGCATTAACTAAGGTTCTTGATGAGAATGTAGAACTGTTTCAAGATATTTAAGATGGAAAGTTGGGACATGGAAAGACTGCTAGTGTGAGTTTGAAGAAAGAAAGTAAGATGTGGAGCGGGTGAAACACAAGAGGATCCAATTTTGGTGCTTTGTTAAAAACGCATGAAATGTTGTAACAACGAGTTTTATTCAAATGACAAGTGGAAAATTGACAGTTAAAGACTGAAAACCAAAGTTAGAATGAAGACACCTGTTACCATATGAATAGGATTTGTTCTTATCTATGACCTCAGTTAGTCATACGCTCCAATTGTTAGGCTTTTTGGTTAGAGATTTTCTAGGAGAAAGTTATTACATGTTCTATTGTTGTAATTGCAGGTGAAACAGCGCCCCTGTTTTGGGGTCGACTTGTTTTTCTAGAATAGTTGATTTAATGTATTAAAATAATCATTTGAGAGGAGAGAGTGGAGAGAGCTGAGGTAGGAGAGAGAACAGAGCTTCCATTGTACTGTCTTTGACAGAGATTTTAATGAAAATACCCAGCGCTGGCTTCTGAGATTCCTGTGGCTTGAAATTTAGCATTTGTGTCCTTTTTTGTTTCATATGTAGCCTGTTATGTGTTCAGGTCATTTCATGATCGTTTCCATTTGAACAAATGAAGTGTTAAGGTAGAATTCATAATTTATATGCTCTGCCTTTAAGTTTGTTCATATTTAATGTTTTCTTCTGTTCGACAAGGATTCATCCTCTATGCCCTTGTCGGCTCCTCAACAGTCTTGCCATTCCACTTAATCTCAAATTTGATGTTAAATTTTTCTGCCTACCTTGCCTCAAGAGACAATCTGTGTTTTTTATTATCTTTCTCTGTTCTTGCTGTCTTTGCCTCCACAGCCCAGAAAACCCCGACATTGATTAAAAATCTCATCCATATCACTTTACTAGCCTATCAGCATTCCTTATCGGTCATCTCAGCTCCTTGAAGATCCTTTTGCCGAGATTGACCCGGAGAGAGCCCTCTCCTGTCCTCGTAGGGCTAGCTACGAGGCTGAGCTTGGTTTGATGTTGCCTCGAGTTTGCCTTCTTCAGCCTGTGGCAGATTTGAGTGCTAACAGATAATTTTTTCTTTCACAAAGATGATAAGGCTGTCATGTTTGATAATCTTGAAGATTGTTTTTTGTTTAAGAATGACCTAGATCATGAAATTGAAGAGTATATGCCAGAATTTCTCATGGTCAAGGAACCTACAGCTAACACTCAGATGGCAGATTTGTGCATTTCTATCCCTCGGAAATCAATTTCTATCCCTTTCAGATCAGAATCAGAAGAGAAGGACACCATGTTCTTTCAGCAGGAGGTAAATCTTCATGTTTTTCAGGATCCAATGGTAGATTTGTTACAGTCAGCTGTGAAAGTGATTATTGCAGTGTTCAGTGATGAAGAAGATCATGGTCAGCTATGTTTTTGGATGCCCAGTTATCAGTTTGTATTGTTGACCAGGAGTTTTGATCGGGAGAACCAGTTAGCAAGGCATCTGCTTGACTGGTTACATTGGAAAGCCAATTATACATGATTGTACATATTTCATTGGTATGCAGGTGGTTGTCATCATGATTCCAAATCTTGATGGACTACTGCCTTTCTTCAAAAGCTTGGTAAAGTCTTGTTTTAAGTCAGTCATGAGTCATTTGTGTTTGGTCTGTTGAGTCAGTTTTTCAAGTTATTTCAGTTTGCCATCGAGTCGGTTTGAGTCAAGTTTCAGACAGTTTTCAGTCAAGTTTTCATTCAATAAATGTGTCAAAGGTTTTGTGTTATCCGTTCAAATAATGATTCCATCGCCCAATGGATGGAGGCACTGTCTGCTCTCCCAAAGTTCTACGGTTCTTGGCACCTCCACGGAGATGGAGCCACCATCCCCATTGGAGCCAATGTTAGAGTCAGCCCTAGCTGCCCTCCGTCGGTGATCATTTCGTCTTTTGCATTTTCATTATTAGGTGTCTCACTTGTTTCACTTCTTTGCATATCACTAGGATCATGCCATGAACTGACGAAGGGTTGTGTCATTTTGTGTTTCCTCATGTTATACCTGCAGCGCTATTTTAAAAATATTTTCTCAAAAAATTATTTATAGTCATTGTCATTATGTATGAGGTCATTAAAATGTCAATAAGTGTCCTAGGTCTTGGTGTCTAGGGTTTTTTGAGTCATTTATACACTAGTCATAAAGCCTGCAAGGTGAGGAGAGTCCAGTACTTGGATTTCTATTTTTATTATCATCAACATTTTAAAAAAAAAAAATACATTTCTAGTCCAAAACTCTGTTTTGGAACTCGAAATTTGTCATTATCATTTTGTAATAAATTTTAATTATTCCGCCATGAAGACATTGTAAAAGCAGACCCCTGGTCTTTTCTCTAGCCAAGACAGCCATATCCCTGCAAAAAGACAATAAAATCATCAGTATCGACCTCAGAGAAACCAAAGCAAGTTGGTATTTGAAAAAGCCAAAGTGAAAATTACAAGAACATTTGTAATGTGGGTTTGAAGTTAGATTTGGAATAAAGTATGATGGTGAAGATATTTGTGAAGTGTATAAAGGCCAAACAAGTTCATTTGAACCGATTTCATTTGCTCCCAAAACGTATTTGCAAAATTGAAAGCCGATTTCAGACTTTTGGAGGGCGTGGACAGGGTTTTAGGGCTGCGCGACCCAGGTTGAGGCCGAGCGACCCACCTGGGCTGCGCGACCCAAACAGAGTTGGTTTAGCACAGTGGGTTTGCACCTGCGCGACCCACCTGGGCTGCGCGACCCAAACTGAGCCTGCGCGACCCACGCAGAGACAGCATTCCGGAATTGTGCTTGAACGCCCAGATTGGCTCGGAATTGACTCCAGTTGCCTTCAAAGCAGGTTTTCTTCAATCACTTGGGGTTTGCAAACGTATTTGTGTCATCATACATGATTCTAATATGCAAATGAAGGATTTAAAACCCCACTGTTATGAGATTATTGTTTTCGGGGTTAAAATGAAAATCAATGGTGTAAAAAATGGGTTTGATGTCTGAAACAGTGATATGGTCAGCCTTTCATAAAACATGAAAATCACTCTGCTCTCATACCCATAATACCACTGTCACCATTGTTATTGTTATCCCATGATTAAACCCTTTGAGTCACATTTCTCATGTGTGTAATGAGTCACATTGCCCTATGTTAGCATTTGCTCATGTTTTTGTTTGCCCAATGTTAGCATTGTTTCAAATGACCTATTGAAACCTTTATGGTCATAAACTCGTAGGCAAACCTATCACTGATTATACCATACTCTCCTTTGACTAGATGTGTCCAAAATTTTGAAGGTTGCCTACTCCTATTTTGTCAAAATTTCATTTGCATTCAAAACAGAGATGCTGCCTTTCAGCCCATTTGAAGCAGAGATTTTATCCATAATTTGATTCCTTGATGGTGTTTTGGCGGTGGGATATTGATTGAATGTTAAACATACGTCCTAATCTTGCTTTCACTGCATTCATATCAGCATACACATTGCCAAAGGTTTGATCGGAGATATGTCAGAGACAGAGTCAGAATATGAGCCAGGGTCAGGCAGTGATTCGGTGGCTGAAGGTAATGTGCCACGGAGTTCCCGCAGAGAAAACAGAAGTGGTGATCATCGCAGAGAGGAGCCTACCTCTTTGGCTCGGTTGCAGGCATGTCCATTAGCTATGGATTGTTTTCGAGTCTTGTCATGTTTCAGATTTTGTGAGATGGTTGTGCAAACCCGGCCTCATCGTGAATTAGCACGTTTGTTTGTTCTTCATTTACGGGGTAATCGGGTAAACCTAGCTGGGGTTGATTTCATTGTTTCGCCTTTGACTATTGCTCAAGCCACTGGCATACCTAATATAGGCGAGGAATGGAGCAAGGGTAAGCAGTTAGAGAAATTTCACTATGAGCCATATGTTAAAACTGGATATGTGGCTTACTTGAGCAGAGTTTTTCCATTCAGATTCTTGAGAGATGAGTATGCACCACTCATGAGGCTCATCATTCAGTTTTTCAGTTGTGAGGGCAGGTATGCTCGTCTTTTCTCATATCATGTTCGTTTGCTGATGCACTTCACAAGGGTGCGTATGATGAATATTCCTTATTTCATATACCGCAACATAGAGATGATGGTTACATTTGTGCAGAAGAAGACGAGCCCAGTGCAGCAGTACAGGAGTATATATCATTTCGCTTTGATCAAAATCTTGGTGTCACATCAGTTGGCAGAGCAGGGCATCACTTGGGAGGACTTCATTTCTAGAGACTTTTTCAGAGTGCCACAGCAGCCTCCCGAGGCAGTTCATGATGCAGGAGAGCCCTCACACCAGCCGGACATGCTTGAGGTTGAGCATATCATTACTCCTTTGGTTCAGACATATCAGCGAGGCCACAGGGCCTTATTTGCGGCGACACGGCGGGTACTATCTCCACGTGAGGTGGAAGGGGTCCTGCCGACTTCATCGACACGGCGAGTATTATCTCCACGTGATGTGGAAAGGGTCTCGTTTTCTTCTCCAGTGCAGGTACAGGTACAAGACAGGGGAAAGAGGCCCATGCATGATGAGGGCCCATCAGGAGGCCGGGACACCGATATGACAGTCATTGATGTTGATACGGGCTCTCCTAGCTCGAAGTTGAGGGAAGTCATCCAGGAGCAAAGGGCCGAGAATGACCAGCTGAAAGACCAATTTCAGAAAGCTCAGTGGGTGATTAACTATTTGGAGCAGCGCAACAAACAGCTCGAGGATGAGCTCACATTTTATGAGGTGCGCCAAATCCGTGAGGACAGGCAGTGGAATCGAAAGAGGCCCGGTGACATGACACCAGCTGAAAGAGATACTGTACTCACGCGGGTAAATATACATTTGGAGAAGCTATTGGCGAAGGCCAACCGCGACAAAGACATGCTTCGCCACATGAAAGGCCATTACTGGGCTCGCATGCATGTTTGCAAAGCAAGGATGAGGATCATGAAGAGGAGGTTGAGCAAGGCACTTCGACGGCGGAAAAGGCCTAATCCACTTCGGATTTTGGCCGAAGCTTCATTGAATGGGCAAGACACATGATGGAGGACCTCCGCTCCGAATTTGGGCAAATTCGGAGAAAATTTTGTCATTTCCAAATTTTTGGTCTTAAAAACAGGTTTTGTAGCTAGGTGGGTCGCGCGCTCATGCACTCGCATTTTTTTGGGGCACTTGCTGGAGGAGATTTTTACATTTTTGGATTTTTCATGGTTAAATATGCATCCTCTGAAGTCAACTTAGCATTTCAACAAAATCTGGATGGTCAAACAGCTCAAAAACACCATAAAAAACACCTTGCTGCCACCTTTTGCACCAGCAGGAAGTACCTCTGGAAAAATGAAGTTTTGAAGGGTCAAATCAACTCCAAATTCAGAAATTCCACTTGGGTTGGAAAGTATACATCCAGGGCTTTCCAACGAGCTATCATGAGCTCAATTTGGATGTCGGGAGCTACCTCAAAATCAGCCTGCAACATGAGCGACCCACGCAGTTCAGGAGCGACCCACCTAGAGATTTTTTTGAGTTTTCAGCTGCCAGCTCAGTATTTCGCCTATTTTGGACCAGTTTTGCCTATGGATAGAATTCTTGGGTTTTTGTGATGTAAATTCATGTTTGGCATGTAATTTTGGCTTGTTTTTATCTCTTCTAGAAGATTCACTCTCAAATGAGTAAAAAATCATGTAATGGATCAGTTTCCACTCTTTTAGAGGCAAGTTGTTAGCTGCCTAGATTGTAGTTCCATGATTAGAATTGGTTGAAGCTGATCCCTGAAGAGGGAATTCGACCCCTAGAGGTGGGGAAAGGTGTTAGAGTGATCTATATATTGTAATTTCTCAATCATTTTCAGAGGTTGGAGAGGTTGGACTCTTGGGATACTTTTGATACTATTGTACATACTTTTCATATTTTGGCTAAGGAAAGATCGGGGGTTTTGCGGCACTTGTTGGGATCCTTGTGGTGTTCTGTTCTTGATGATGTTTCTCCTTTGTTTACTGTAAGTTTCTTCATGTTTAATGTTGCCATCCTTTCATTATGCTTCTGAACTAAATTGAATGAGTGAAATAAGGTTAAATCCATTGTTTACAGTGCTTGGCCTTTGAATTCAGTTAGTTCTATATGTTTTCTGCTGTTTGGAGAGGATCCAAGTTCTTCTTTGCCCTCTTCAGCTCCTCGTCAGTCTAAATCTATCCATAAAATCCAATTAAAGCATCAAGATCATCACCTACCTCGCCCCAGCTTGAACTCTGCAAAGGTCTGACCTTATCCCCGGACCCAAAATTTTGTATTCCCATTACTCCAGCGAAAACCCAAAAAAACCAAAAACCAAACATACCTATCTCTTTACTAGCCTAAAATCAGTTCCTATCGTAAGTCATCTCGCATCCTATTGTTTATTTTCTCGAGATTGACGGAGAGAGCCCTCTCCTGTCCTCGTAGGGCTAGCTACGAGGCTGAGCGTGGTTTGATGTAGCCTTGAGTTTTACTTCATTTCAGCCTGAGGTAAATTTGAGTGCTAACACACCCGATCTATTCTCCACCGTTGATCTAATCTTTAGATCAACGGCCTGCGCTTCGTCGCATTCCATTTCTCAATCGCATCGCATTTTCTCAATCGCTGCGTTATATCCCCGACCTCCGATTGCGACTCCCCCGATTCATTCTCCACTATTGATCTCGTTCTAAAATAAACGACCATCACTTAATCACCTCTGCCCTCCCGATCGCGCAATCACATCGGAGATTTTCATCGCACCCTTTTTTTTCCTCCCACCGATTACAAACTCCCGATTAGATCTGGACTGTCCATGTGTCCAGATCCAACGGCTACGCTCCTTCCCTGCCTCCTGAAGTAGTTATACCAAAAAATGCAGGATTTCTTAATTGTTTTTGTGTTTTGCAGGTGTTTTAATGGTTTTCCATTGTATAATGAAGAAAAGCCAAGGGCAGGGAAAGACGTTTTCCGTGCCTTTGAGTTATCAAAAGGGAACCACCCACCGGGCTCTATTTTCACGTTTTATCGAATGCTCCATGGGCGCCAATACCATAAAAACCCTATGCGGCCCTGCACATCGACAAGACACTGTTTTATTCAAAAGAACAGTTAAAGAGTATAAGTTTGAAGACAAAGCACAACTGATGAAGATTAAAGACAAATCTGGAGAATTACGGCTAAGAATGATTATCAAAATCCTAATTCCCTAGATTAAAACACCATTAAATAGAATCATAAGTTTTTTAAAGGTATAAAAGACCTCCACCGCTGTATTTGAGGCCAATTGATTCCTCAACTACCCTAAACACCACCCGTGCCTCAAAGTTTTCAACACAGAGGCCGAAGTTATTGATCAGATGAAGATATTCGCCTCCAGCGTAGCTGGGAAGTTACTTCTGCAAGGGAATAAATGCAGAAATATCTGCAGAGTTACTCCACACAGCACACAGAGCCTCAAAGTCAAATAGGGCTCCCACTGAGTTTAAAATTCATAATTGTAAACATTAATACAGTAGTCCACCTGCACACTTCTCCATCGAACCCCTCAAAGGGTCGAGAAGTCATTTAGTCTGTATTAATAATCTTTGAGATCTTTTGTTAGTTCTCACCTCCTCATTCTTCTATAAATACCTCAGTAGAAGATGAGAAACTGTTGGTTGACTACATTGCTGAGCATTGTTATGTAATTGAGCTGGAAACTTCTAATTTTAAATATTATTCACTGGCCCTTGAAGCTCTGTTTGTAATAGATAAGTTAGGCTGAATAGTGAAGATGATTGCTGAAATGAAACACTGGACTTGAAGACTGTAACTAGTTTGACATCAATAACAAGCTGTTTCTTGGGATCCTGGTCTATATTACTGGTGAAGTGCCGCTTTCTTTGTTATTGCTTTTTCCTTCTATGTATGCCATTTTTTTCACTATTCTCTGATAAAGAACATCATTTATAGAGTTAGGATTTACTGTTTATCAGTTCCCTTCTCTAACTGAAAATATTTATCTTAATTTTTTCCTCTTATTTGTTCATTCAAGAATGATTTACTACAGTTCAAGCAGTTAGGAATGCTAGATTTCCCTCGTCCTACTGTTTGATTTAAACATTGTTCTTGAAAGTTATTTTCCTTATTTGACTTATACAAGTTAGACTAGAAAGTGATGGTTGGCCCTGTTTCTAGCTTCTATTTTCCAAAGGCAGTTTCTGAAAGTTTCCCTTGGTGTTGGCTGAAAGCAGACTAGGTTTAAAAGTACTTTATTTGATCTTAAGTTGCACTTTGTTTTCTCTTATGTGTTTTCATACTTTCTGAAGGTAATTATGTGGATTACTGGATTGTTTGTCAATTAAGCTACTTTAATACAAACTTGCCCAAGAAGTCAATGGTTGGCCCTGTTAGACTCCTATACCAATAGGTGTCATTTTTCATGATTGACTTGTTGAACTATGCAATATGTCAAACCTTTTTCTTGTTGCAAAGGTGTTCCATATTTTCAAAAAAATCGAAAAATAAATTTTTTTTTAAAAATGTAAAGAGGGTATACCCTAAAAGAAAAATCAAAGGGTGAAAAGAATAAAATGGTTGAAAAAGTGAAAGAAATGAACCCCAAACAAAAAATAGACCAGGAAAGTGTGCAATTCTAAATGCCACTACTATTTCATTTTCTGTAATAAGCAATTGTGTGCAGCTTGTCAAACTTTTGCCACAATTTATGAATAGTCAAACTGTTTAAACTTGACTCATTCATTTTTCAATTTCATGTTGTAGAATAGAGAATAAATATCTGACCAAACAGTTTAATCTTGGCAGATAAGTAGGTAGGTAGAGTTAATAAAAGGTGATCAACAGTTTAATCTGAGCCCTTGGATCTAATAAGTGTAGAAATAGATATATTTTCCATGTAAAAGAAAAAGAATATTGAAAAGGGTTTGCCAGTCTAAGTGCACCCTAATAAAGAAGAGAAAATGGTAGGGTAAGTAGGTAGGGTAGGTAGATGTTGTTGCAGAATTACATATGATGAATGATGGTTCGAAATGTGTTCAATTTTACTTTCATCACAAAGTGCAAAGGCAGATACTACATTGGAAAAAGTTCACAGGAAAGAAAAGTCAAGATTATTAACTTCCCCTTCAGTTTCCCTTAAATATTTCACTAATTTCCCTAAGCACTAAGGTATTTGAATATTAAAGGGGCTCAAGGCATTTCCTTGACTTTTGGAGGGACCGGACCCTTGGCCCAATAATTGAAAAAGACCTAAGTACTTGAAATCACCCATTATCACATTCATTCACCTTTCAAAATCTTTTCCTAAGTAAAGTTCAATTCTACTTAGGAAAATCCTTCAATATTTCATAAAAAACCCTCAAAATCACTTTTTATTCTAAGTCTAAGTGATGAAAGTATAATAATGATATTTACTTTTGAATTCTCACTTTCTTGGTTATATTTAAGTATTTTGAGTTGACATTGTCCCTTTGTCATATTAATTCTAATTTATATATTAACTCCCTATGAAAATCACCTTTTCCTATGTATATAATTCCTTTTCATATAATATTCCCAAAACCCATGTATTATAACTATTTTAGCCACAAGTGTTTTATTCCCACTTATTCAAGACAAAAACTCACGATATACCCCCTTTTGGCTAAAATATAACATTAATCCTATTCCCGCCCCCTATGGTAAGAAAATCACATTAATTTAATTACCATATTTTTAAAATATACGAAAAAGGTTTAAATATATGTATATATGTTTAAAACAGAAAAATAAACCCAAAGTTTAATTAAAACTAAACTTTGAAATAAATCATCCCTGCGCATTTAACATTTCCCGACCATTTTTCCATATGGGATTAATTAATCCTTAAGATTAATTAATAACCAAACCCTCCAATCAAACGCCTCCCGAAATGATTAATTCATATTAAATCATGTTAGTTCCGCCCATTAAATATTCATCAACTCCATATCTCGTCAATCGTTGGATCGATCCGCCCAAGATCAACAGCTCGCATTGATTCCGCTGGCCATCCCCCATCTGATAGTTAACGTGCGAAATGAAAAGTGGTTTTCAAATAGTGTATGCTACGTGTCAAGCGCTGTATCGCTTCGCTACCCATCCGCCTGAAATTGCCTTCGCCCATAAGTGGTGCGGAAAAAACTGCTTACCACTCCCCCCCCCAACCCCGTGAATTGCCTCCCGTACAGAATGACGTCAGTCATTAAAATAATAAAAACCCCCCCTATTTGACTTTGCTAATAAAACAAAAATTTCGTGTCTTTTTCATTATTCTGCACGAACTGAACGAATACACCCTCCACGCAAAAAAATTGAATTTCAAATTTCCGAAGTCTGCCAACCTTTATCCTGTCGAAGCAAATTGCAGTCGAGCCTCTCAGAAGATTATCCACACTCACCCGCATCTGTTCGAAACGTTCTTTTCTCCAAAAATAGGTATTTACCCTAAAAACGCACTGAACTCTGTAAGAAACTCGGTTTTCCTCTTTCTTTTACTGAAACAGAGTTAAAAATTTGATTGCTAGTTCATTCCTTAATCCCGAAGAACTGTAATTGATTTCCCAGCCTGCAACTATATTTGTTTATCCCGTCGAAACCTATAATTTTTCTCAATATTTCATTATAAGCCGAATTTCCATTTTTGAATCCACAAGAACCAAAAATGGAAGCTCCTGTGGCTTTAAACGTCACCCCATTGAATTCCCCTCACAGAGACCTGGATTATTTATCATTAGTTGACAGGGATTTCCAAATCAAAGACCTGAGTTTTAGTGAAAGCCCTCTTCGAATTTTTCGTCGCTGCAGAGACAATTATTTGAATGGCTTGGATACAATTGGGTTATGGGAATCTAATATTCTATGATACCTCTTTCCCTCTGTTCATATTTTTCCCAAAATAATCCATCTTTGCCATGCCAATTATGATCTTGACTAGAAAGCAGTCTTATCCCCAAACCAAGACATCCTTTTCCCAATTACTGCTCAATCTATCAATGAGATGCTACATTTTTGACCTGGTCAAGCCTTGACTCCCCTGTCCATAGGAGATATGCTTGAGGAATCTACCAATTTATCTCATGAAGAGTTAAACCTTCATAAGACTGATCTCATTCCACAGGTCTTTCAAAAAGCCTACAATCACCTCCCTACAGACCTAGATTTCATTAACAAATTGTTTGATTTTAGCAGGTTACTATCAGAATATGGATTTGGACCAACAATTTCAATACTAGTTGAAAAAATTGTTTGCTCCAAATTCTCAGATTTTAATTCAATATCTTCATTCAACAAACAGTTTGTATACAAAGTCAGAGAGAGATTATAATGATGAAATGTGCACAGTGAATGGTAAAAGTGAAATGAGAATTTACAAGGATAGTAAAAGCATAACAGTTAAAGAGTATCAAGGTTAAAGAGTATCAGGATTAAAGAGTATCAAATTGAAGACCAAGTCAAATAAGTCAGCTAGCATGAAGATAAACAGTAGGGAAGACAGTTACAAAATAGAACATACAAGTTCATGACAAAGTGAAGACAGATAAAAAATAGAGCGGTAAAAAGTAAAAGGTAAACAGTAAAAATGAAGTTACAGAGGAAGTAAAATGGTAAAAAGAAATGAAAATGCTGTCACCAACATTGAATTTTGTCTAAAGTGAAAGTAAAACAGTCAAAAGAACAAAAAGGTGAAAAGATGAAAAACACAACAAAATGGAACATTTTTGCAGAAATTTCATGCTTAAGTCATAGTTTTTCAGAAACTATTGTGATCAATCCAAGATGAATTTTTCACAACTGAAGGAGGTTTATGTTCTTAAGAGGACCATATGCAAAAACCTCTCTCACTTTTCTAACAGCCATTATGGTTTTGGAAATATTAAACAATGTTGGAAAGCACTTTTTGCAGAAAATTCCTGTTAAGTCATCATTTTGCAGAGAAGATTGTGGCCAATAAGAAATACATCTTACAAAAATGAAGGAGGTTTTTGTTCCTAAGAGACCCATCTACAAAAAAAATATCTCATTTTTTTCACAATGATTTCAAACTGAGAGATACATGCACATCTTTACGGGCTATTTTTCAGACTCCGTAAAACTCTGTTTTACACATATTTTTGTAGAGCCTATTATGAACAGATGGAGAGGAATTTTAGGAAACTGAAAGAGGTTTATCTTACCAACATATTAATCCACAATAAATGCTTTCACTATTTACATATCTATTACGGATTGAGAAATACAAAGATATCATTGGACCCCAAGTTTGCAGAATTGTTGGAGCAGAATGCACAAAGAAAGGAAGCAGTTAGTGACTTGGATGCCTCATCATCAGCTAAGAGTTGGATCAAATTCGAATTCTCCTCTTTTTCATCACCTATCCATAAGAAATAGTGCCAAATAGATGAATTAGTTTGAGTGTCATTTACTTAAGTTCTATTTATGTAAAATTGTTGGAGAGATTTGTGAACTAATCTTGATATTTTTTCAAGATATTTTAGTTTAGAATTTGTATAAATACTTCACTCTTGGAAGTATTTTGGGTGGATTCTTCTACTTTGCTGTAACATTGAATTTTTGGAATAAAGTGTTTTGGAGAAACTTCTTTTTGGCTTGCTGGATGATGATTTGAAACTCAAGACTTTTTGCAGGATTCATGTGTCAAACTACAGTTCAATAAGTCTTTTCTATCCTATGTTTTAAGTTTTATATCTGTTTATAATATCACTGTGTTCCATTTCTGAATAATTGACATAAAATAATAAATCAGAACTTACTTAATTGTACTTTGATTTCAATTGTGATTATTCTAAATGTTTTCTTCTAAACTGGTTATAAGCAACGAATTCTTAATTGCTCTTGTTTCGCTGGTTTAAAAATTTTGATTACTATAGTAAAGAATTCTTAACTTCTCTTTATTTGTAATCATTCAATTTCTTTCTTTGAATATGTTGAAAGATTCTTAATTGCCTTTCATCCCTTCAAAATCCATTCCATTCACTTTAATTTCTAAAATTGTTCTCTGTTTGGCTATCTTGCCCTACAAAGCCATCTTGTGTGTAGAATATTAATCCAGTAAAGCCATCCTTTCGACTCCATAGCCCAATGGCCTGAAATACTCAATCGTACCCTTAGTTGGCGGATTCCACCATTCAAATTCAAACAAAACTCTTGGAATTATAACTAGCCTAATATTTTCTAAGATCAAAGCTAAATTTTAAAGAGAGAGCCCTCTCTGGATACAGATTGGCTAGATTCTGTATCTGAAGGTTGGTTTGTGGTTACCTTGGGTTTCTTTCCTTTTCTTACAACTTCAAGGAAAATTTGAGTGATAACAGGCCCTGCTCTTGGTTGGTTTTAAATAGTTACTTAAGAGGCTTTTTCTTGTTTGGACTAACTATAAATCCCTCGTGAAATTATTATCAGTTTCCACCCCTCCAACACTTTATTGTTTCCATTTCATCATTTTAATCTCAATGATCTTGTGACATAGATGACTTTCCCCTTGGATCACTCTTGATGTTATTGTTCAATTAAATCCCTGATATGACTCCATAGTCCAATGGACTAAAAACCAGCGTTATATCTATCTTTTAACTTGGCTGTTCTATCCGCTTGCAACTTCTCACCTTTGAAACTCTTTGCACTTAGAACTTTCCCCTCAAAATAATATTCATGCTCAACCATCCAAAAACAAACAAAACCCTTGGCCTTCATAACTAGCCTAATATCATTACCCCAAACTTCAAAGACAAATCCATCTTTTCACTTATTGGAGAGATCTCTCTCCGGATTCAGGAGGGCTAGATCCTAGAATCCCAAAGTTGGTTGAAACGATGTTTTTTCTGCAGTTTAGTCTCACCAGTCTGCTAAAATTACAGATCCCTAAAATTTCTGGCAACTCAACTGGGGAAGCATTTCCCTTAAACGCTGCATAAAACCTTGAGAGTAAAAATCAGCCTTTTCAAGCACTACCAAGTCATGGTAATCATGGTAAAACTGGTTTGAATTAGTGACAAACTAGGTAGGACCTAGGATTCTCTTAAGACTTTATCTAACCTTGACAGATCAGATGGCTTAGCCATAAGAATAAAATATTTTTGTCTCATAACTGTAGCTAAGTTTTGAAACAAAGTTAGGATATTCTTAAAAATCATACAACTGAAAAATAACTTAGAAAAACCTAAAAATATTTCAGATTGGTTCTCAATAAACATGGTGGTGGACCATAAAACTTTTTACCTCCTTACGAGCTAAAAAATTCCACTTGGCGACTCCACAATCCTTAACAGACCTTAACACTCCACTGGGAAGAAACCTTATCATTACAACATCTTTCAAACTCAGTTAGAGGACCATAGGATTGAGTTTCAAATAGACTAGTTAACCTCTTAAAGATTGTCATATCTGGTTGAACTTTTCTTGTTTATTTGAGTCTAGAAAACATAACATAGTGGCTTCTAGAAAGATTCACACTAGAGCCCATCCTGACCCAGATCCACTTGAGATAGTTGATGACCCAGAAAGCATTCTTTGGAAGTCTCCTAGGATTAAATTATCAACTATTTTCAGATCACCCTTGAGAGCTAATTCAGTTCCCAAAAATCTTACAGCTCTACAACAATCACAACCTGACTTAGTAAATCCATTTAGAACTAGGTCATTTGATGATATAACTTAGCTAGACTCTAAATTTTCACTTTCATCCCCTAAGGCAAGTGATCATCATGGTAATAGAGAAACAACACCCCCTGATTTGCATTTCCTTCACAATTTAGGTGTCTCTCATCCAAGATCAGCTCAGCAGTTTTTCCCTGGTACATCCACTGTCCAAACCACTCCACTTCAGCCCACTGTCCCTCTTGTAAATCCACCTCCACCTCCTGTCATGGCTGCATGGTATGCTCCCCTAGTCCTTCCTATACCATTAGTCAATCTTCCACAGGACTATTAGTCCAAAATTCCATTATATGATGCTAACAATGCCACAACGGCATCACAACATGTAGATAAAATGAATGACTACTTTGACAGAAATGAAATTGATGATGATTCTATCAAGCTTAGGTTATTCGATCAAAGCTTAGGGGGAGAAGTAAGAAAATGGTTTAAAGGTTTAGCCCCCCATAGTATTAATGATCTCCAAGGCTTCCATCAAACGTTCTTAAACAAATGGGAAGTGAATAAGAATCCGCTCCAAGTCCTTTCTGATTACAAGAACCTCCATAGAAACACTGGGGAAAGTGTGCAAGCTTACTGAACTAGGTTCAATAGTGTATACAATGCACTCTCCCCAGAACTAAAACCTCCACAAGGCTCAGCTTTAAACAAGTTTCCTGAAGGGTTTGACTCTGACATGACCTATCAGATGAGAGAGAGAGATTTTGTAACTCTTGAAGATATGCAAAGAGGTGCTCTTTCTGTGGAATTCAACTTAATGGAGAAAAGAGCAAGAATGAAAAATAAAAAGAGAGTGTCTTTTAGAGAGGAGACCGCACCTTCTACTTCCAACTCAAAAATGGAGAGAATGATGGAAGAAATGATGAAAGAGATGAGCATAATTAAGAGAGCACAAGAAAATCAAAACCAAACTGCTCCTCAAAATAGAAACCAGAACCAGAATCATAATGTTAGAAGGAACCAACCTCCAAATAGGCCCAGGGAAAATGATCAGTAGATCTCCCCTCCCTTTCATCAAAACTATGTGAGTGAGGTTGAGGAAACGAATGAGATAACAGAGGGAGACGATATCAACATGTTCGGGGTGGAGGATGATGATTTTGAGATTCATTATGATAAAAAAAAAGGTCTATATACACCTTATGATGACAAAAGAGATAATGATGGAAATGATTATCAAGACATGGAAAATGTCATCATTGAGTCTCAAAGAGAATATGACCTTAGGAGAAAAACTAGTCAACAAACTCCCAACACCAAAAACTCTAACCAATCTTCACAAAACAACACTATAACCAAGCCTAATGTTTTCAAACAGAAGGAAGAAACAGTAGCTGTAAATTCTGATAAAGGTAGAGGGAAAAGCACTCAAAACAATGAAAAACAGAGTGCAAACACTAGTAGTACTAACACTTCAGCTAGTACTCCTGTTAAAACTATTGTGTCAAGTGTAAATAAAAAAAAACAGCAAACTGATATTGCTGATAGAGTGACAGTTAATAAGGCTAAAACCAGCATTTTCAAAAGCCAAATTCCTTTAAGCCCGGAGCAGGAAATTTCCAAAATCAAAATCTCTGTTCCCTTGACTGAGTTAGTTGCCCAACATGTATATAGAACCCAAATTTTGAAGGCTTTAAATATAGAGGAAAGTGGGGATACAGTCAATCTTAATGATGACCAACCAGAGCTTATTTTTGGTCCAAAGATTGAAGGTAAATATCAAGAAGGATCTGTTCCTCCCTTTTATGTACATTTAAATGTTCATGACAAAATTTTACACAACGCTATGCATGATTCCGGGGCTTCTCATAATTTAATGCCTAAAGCTGTGATGGAGAGCCTTGGTTTAGAAATTACCAGACCATATAAAGACCTGTACTCCTTTGATTCCAGCAGAGTAAGGTGTTTAGGATTAATCAAAGACCTCTGTGTTAACTTAGCCCAGATTCCAGCCAAATGCCTTGTTATGGATATTTTTGTGGCTGATGTTCCCCCCAAGTATGGAATGTTACTATCAAGGTCTTGGGGAGCTAAGTTATAGGGGACTATGCAAATGGACATGACCTATGCGACTATCCCTGTTTTCAATAAAAATAGAAGACTTTACAGGGAGTCTCATATGCAATACACAGTTACAAGTCAAGACAGACCACAGAACTCCTCTTTATACTCTGTAGATACCGGCCTTGATTCATTTATCCTTTTTAACGAAGAAATATTAGATGAACAAATAACTTTAACAGAGTTAGAGGCTGATAGAGAGGAGGAAGAAAATACCACAAAACTGACGAAACAGTTTACTGCATTGGAAGATGTTAACAAACTAAACAAGAGTCTTGAATTACAGGTCATACATCCTTCGATTTTGAACTTGGAAACTAAAGAAAATGACCCTCAAATGAACGAAAATCCTGGGGAATCAAAACAAATACGACTAAGTGCTGACATTCCACAACTGTTGAACACGTTAGTTGAAGAGGACGATAACCGAACAGTCGAAACCAAAAACAGTCCTCTATGGAGTATGTTTTTTGATGGATCCTGCACTAAAACTAATGCAGGCGCAGGTGTTTGGATTACTAATACTGAAAACAATCACATTGAAAACATTTCCTGTAAACTAAAATTTCAGTGTTCCAATAACATAGAGGAATATGAGTCCCTGCTTTTAGGCTTACGTTTGTTAAAAAAGATAGGAGCTAAAAGAATTAAAGTTCACAGGGATTTAGAGTTAATCATTAGGAAAGTTAACAGGGAGTATAACACTCATCATCCTAGACTTCGGGCCTACCGAAATAATGTCGTGGACCTTTTGGAAACTTTTGAAGAGTCCCAATTGATTTTTGTCCCAAGAAAGAAAAAAATTGCGGCCCACAGCTTAGCATACGCGGCTAGAACATAATTGACGCCACATAACACCAAAGACTGCACAACTCAGATAAGATTCAGACCAGCTGTGCCTGATAATGAGAAATATTGGCAGGTGTTTGACAATGACAAACAAATATAAGACTTCATGCAATTCAAAAATGAATTTGAACTAAACAGTTCGGACTCAGACTATGAAACAGAATGCAAAGAAGAAAAGTTTATTGATGAAGAAGAACCGTCTCCCAAACTTGCTAATATAAATATGTTGTCAAGCAAACTTAAAATCAAAACAGAAATGAATGCAGAATCTGGAACAGAGGAGTTAGAAACTCTACATTCTAAAGATGAAAGTTTGCCTAAAGTTCTGGCTCCTTTAGAAGAGTTGTTCGATTTTAATGATGTGGCAAATAAACCAAAACTAGAACCTGTAGAGACTGAGGTAGAAGAGTGAAATATAGGCAGTGAACTTAAACCTATGATGATTAAAATGTCTAAGACTTTACCAGCTCACATTAAACTTAAATATATTGAGTTGTTTAAAGAGTTTTCCGATGTTTTTTCCTAGAGTTACGAAGATCTTAAGTCCTATGACATTGAAATAATACAACACAAAATTCCCCTCAAGGAGAACCAAAAACCATTCAAACAGAAGCTGCACAGAATAAACCCTGTTCAGTTACCGTTGGTTTAGAAGGAGATCATGAAAATGAATGATGCTGGTATTATTGTCCCTATTAGATATTCTGAATGGGTATCTAATTTGGTGTCTGTTAGGAAGAAAAATGGAGAAATCAGGCTTTGTATAGACTTTAGAGACTTAAACAAAGCTTCATTAAAAGATAACTACCCTTTACCCAAGATGGATCATATTTTACAAAGGGTGGTAGGATCTAAAAGAATTTCTTTGCTTGATGGCTATTCAGGGTACAATCAGATCTTAGTTCACCCTGCTGATCAATGAAAGACAACCTTCACTACACCATGGGGCACTTTCATGTATGTGAAAATGCCTTTTGGTCTAATGAATGCTAGAGAAACTTTCCAAAGAGCCATGGACATAGCTTTCTCGGAAGAACTGGGCTACTTCATCATTATCTATCTCGATGATCTTACTGTATTTTCAAAAACATATGAAGAGCATTTAGAACATTTAAGAAATTTTTTCAAGAAATGCAGGAAATTTGGGATATCTTTAAACCCTAAGAAGACACTATTTGGTCTCCAAGAAGGTAAACTTCTCGGGAACATTATTTTGGAGGAGGGTATAAAGATAGATCCCAAGAGGATTGAGGCCATATTGCAAATCTCTCATCCTCGAAACATTAAAGAGTTGCAGTCTTTCATCGGAAAGATTAACTTTTTAAGAAGGTTTATCCCCAACTTGGCCGAGCTCCTTAGGAATATCACAAACATGTTGAAGAAGGAGCAAGGGGTAAAATGGACCTTGGAAGCAAGGAAGTCCTTTGAGCTGGTGAAACAAGCATTAACCAAAACACCGGTTCTAATAAGTCCTGATTTTTCAAAAGATTTTTGTATCTTTTCATTTGCATTAGAGCATACCATAGCTGCTATCCTTTTACAGAAAAATCCACAAGGACAAGAGCAGCCTATTGCATTTTTTAGCAAGGCATTGAGGGATGCCCCTTTGAAGTATAACATTATGGAAAAGCAAGCTTTTACTTTGGTTAAGACTTTGAAAGACTTCAGAGTGTACATCCTTCACTCACACATCATTGCCTTCGTCCCAAATTCAATTGTTAAAGACATCCTAACACAGGACCCAGATGGTAAGAGAGGTAAGTGGATTGTTGTTATTCTTGAGTATGATTTAGAGATAAAACCCACTAAACTCATCAAAGGCCAAGGTCTGGCTAGATTAATGGCTGAATCCAACTTTGAAGTTCTTGATATTAATATGATTAATGCTTTGGAATACCAAGAAGAATTCTCAACTCCTATAGTTGAAGATCATTTTATGAATTCTCCTTGGTATGCTGATATTATTTATGTTCTGCTTAAATTGAATACACCTCCTGGTTTGACAAAAACAAAGGCAAGATTCCTTATAATGAAAGCTGTAAACTATTGCATTATAGATAGATGTCTTTAAGGGAAAAATGCATGTGGTCTATTGCTTAAATGCTTGCCTGAGTTTGATGCAGAGAAGGTTAAGCGCGAGTTCCATGAAGGAGAGTGTGGAGGTCATTTGTACTGGAAGACCACAACCAACAAAATTTTGAGGGCTGGTTTCTATTGGCCTACTCTTTTTACTGATATCCACAAGATGATTATTGCCTGTCATAAATGTCAACTTTTTGAAGGCAAAATAAAACTCCTGCCCCTGCCTCTGCATCCAATCACTGTTGAAGCCCCATTTCAACAGTGAGGACTTGACTTCATAGGAGAAATCCACCCCCCATCTTCTGCCTAGCATAGATGGATTCTCACTGCCACAGACTATTTCAGTAAGTGGATAGAAGCCATACCTTGTAGACAGGCCAATGATTCAGTTGTTATAAAATTTATGGAGACTAACATTCTCTCCAGATTTGGCTGTCCTACCAAGATCATCACTGATAATGCAGCAGCATTTGGATCAAAGAAGATGGTTGAGTTCTGTCATAGATATTAGATAAATTTGGGGCATTCCACGACCTATTACCCTCAAGGTAATGGACTTGCAGAGTCCTCAAAAAAAATTCTAGTGAACATAATCAAGAAACTGTTGGAAGATAACAAGAAGTCTTGGCACACAAAGCTTGTTCATGCACTTTGGGCTGACAGATTAACTTTGAAGAAATCTATTGGTATGTCACCTTTCTAGCTTGTGTATGGTACTGATGCAATTTTTCCTAATAGCCTTGGTGTACTAGTCATGAAGTTGATTCAAGAGTTGAAAACTGAAGATAATGACATGATCAAAAGGATAAATCAGACCATTCATCTTCAGCAAACCAGAGAGGAAGTTTACAACAATGCATTGCAGAAACAAGATAGCATTAAAAAGCTTTTTGACAAAAGAACAAAGGCCAGCAATTTCAAAATTGGGGACAAAGTTTTAAAGTGGGACTCAAGGAGGGAAGACAAGGGAAAGCATGGGAAGTTCGACAACTTATGGCTTGGCCCTTACTCTATTGATTCAGCTGCTGGTAACAATGCATTTTTCTTGCAAGAGTTGAATGGAGCAGAATTGTTTTGGGGTCCTGTCAATGGAAGAATGCGCAAAAATTACTTCTATTAGTCCATGCTATTATGTTTTGAAGCCTTATTTTTATCTTTTTTCCATTATAAATATCTCATCCACCATTGCATTCAAAGTTAGAAAAATTAAAATACAAAAACAGTGAAAGAAAGAAAAGAGGGCAGATTGATAAAACAGTAAAGGTACAGCCCCATACCAAAAAGAGAAACAAACCTGAAAGTGTGCAAGCGTAAATGCCACTACTAGAAAACACACTTCTAGTTAGTCAAACAACCTAATCTTGACTAATTAGCTTTTGAATTTACTGCTGATAGGATAGTGAAATCGATTTTCCAAATTGTTTAATCTTGGTTTATCAGTAGGTAGATTAGGATAGAAATGAAAGGTTCAAACATGTTCAAAACCTGAACCTAAGTTTCCGAGTAAGAGATGAATCAAATCTGTTTTATTTTCTGAGTCAAGAGATGTAAATCTGGTTCTTATTACCTCAAAATCTGAACCAAAGAAAGAAGAAGTAACAACTCAAACAAAGTTAAAACAGAGTTGTAAAAGAGAAGGCAATACTTCAAATTTTCAGATCTTAAAGCCTTCCATTTTGATTTAATTTTTCTGAAAAATAAATGTATATGTGTAGCTTGTCTTTTATGCCATGGACCAGCATCAAGTAAGTCTGTTTAATCCTCGCTTGAATACTTTTTAATTTTATGCTGTAGAAAATTAGAGAATAAAAATCTGTTGGACAGTTTAATCCCGACAGATGATAGATTAGGTAGAGAAGCATTTGAAATCAACTGTTTAATATGAGTTCAGGGAGAAATAAGGACTAGAAATAGATTATATTTTCCTACTTTCAAAAGAATAAAATGTTGTGAAAAGAGTTTTCCAATCCAAGTGCACTCTAATGAAGAAAAAATGTTAGATCAGTAGGATTGGGTAGGTAGAGAGCTTGTAGATGAAAGATCCATTGTTTTTATGGCTATTCAATTGTTTTTTAGAGAAAGATCATCCCAGCAAAGGAAAGCAGCCCAATGGATGAGGCAACTGATCAGCCTCCTAGAGAAATCAGGTTTGAAGTTCTTGATGCCTTCAAGAAGGCGTCATCCCCAAGTGGAGCCACTGTTAGCCACCTATAATATTTGTTGTACCAAAAGGTGGCTAAAACTTTTTGAGCCTCTAAAGAACAAATTTTATCACTAAAAATTGTTGGCTCTTGAAGACTCCTTGAAGGCCTCATGCCTCTATCCAAAATCTTCTTTGTTGTTCCCATTTTCATACTCAGAAATTCTGCTGAAATCATGAGAAGAAACTGCTGCAAAATCATCATATTTTCCCTTTCCCTTCTTTCAAAATTTGACCTTCATTTGCTCCCTTTTTCCCATGAATTTCCTATATTTTTCCATGTTTTCAGTTCTTCCCTTCATAAAAATCACCCTTCCATAGTTAAAAACTCATTTTTTAACTATTTCGAAACCCCCCATTCCTTTGAAAAACCATGAAAAATTCATAAAAAATACAAGTCTTTTACTATGGACCTAAGCCCCTTGGGCCAAGGCCCAACCACTTTCCCCCACATGCCCACGAGTTAAAACCAAATGCTTGAACCTTTTCGGCACTAATCGCAATCGCAAAAATCCAAAGAACGTAGTCTTTTCCATATTCAAAAGTTCCGATGCGATTGGCTTTGCATCATATAAGTTCTGATGCGAATAGCCTTTTTCATATTTGAAACCCCAATCATATTATCATTTCATATAACCTTGAGCCCGCCCTCGGGTGTTAAGACCTTCTAATATTTTATTCTCGATCTGCTTTTTTCTTTGTAAAACCCAAAAACCCACTTTTCCAAAGTTTTAACTTTAAAAACTTAAGTCACATGTTAGATATTTCAATGGGTTGATTGAAAAGAACCGATCACGCAATCGCAATCGGAGAAATCAAATGGGTAGATTGAAAATACCCACATCAAACTTCCTATGCGATTGGGTCATATATGTGTAAACCCCGCTCCCTCCATTTGTTCCATATAACCTTCGCCCAGGACCAAGTGTTAAAGACCCTAGGCGCTGAATCGCATCGCAAGTTTTCAGAATGGGTAGATTAAAAAGACTGAGCCTGATGGCCCGATTGCGAATAGCCCCTTTGTATTATATATGCCCCGAGGCATATTATATTTTGTAAATTCCAAAGGCCCCGCAGTCAGGCACCTATCCACCTTTTATATATTTTTCGCCCCCCAAATCAGAAAACCTTTGTTTTTTCCAAAGTTTGAGTTTTCATATATTAAAAGGGTTTTCTGGCGTTTCATTCTTAGAACTAATCCCCGCCGTTGATCGAAAGCTGATCAAATGGCCATCGCTCCATCGCATCGGAGGCTTCAATCGCACCGCAAAGTTTAAATTGCTGTGTCATGTTCCAACTCCCGATCACCGATCACCCGATCTGTTCTCCACCGTTAATCTAATCTTTAGATCAACGACCTGCGCTTCGTCACATTCCATTTCTCAATCGCATCGCATTTTCTCAATCGCTGCATTATATCCCTGACCTCTGATTGCGACTCCCCCGATTCATTCTCCACCGTTGATCTCGTTCTAAGATCAATGGCCATCACTTAATCGCCTCTGCCTTCCCGATCGCGCAATCGCATTGGAGATTTTCATCGCACCACTTTTTCTCCTCCCGCCGATTGCAAACTCCTGATTATATCTGGACCGTCCATGTGTCCAGATCCAATGGCTACGCTCCTTCCTCACCTCCTGAAGCAGTTATACCAAAAAATGCAGGATTTCTTAATTGCTTTTGTGTTTTGCAGGTGTTTTAATGGTTTTCCATTGTATAATGAAGGAAAGCCGAGGGCCGGGAAAGACATTTTCCGTGCCTTTGAGTTATCAAAAGGGAACCACCCACCAAGCTCTATTTTCACGTTTTATCGAATGCTCCATGGGCGCCAATACCATAAAATCCCTGTGCGGCCCTACACATCGACAAGACACTGTTTTATTCAAAAGAACAGTTAAAGAGTATAAGTTTGAAGACAAAGCACAACTGATGAAGATTAAAGACAAATCTGGAGAATTACGGCTAAGAATGATTATCAAAAGCCTAATTCCCTGGATTAAAACACCATTAAAGAGAATCATAAGTGTTTTAAAGGCAGAAAAGACCTCCACCGCTGTATTTGAGGCCAATTGATTCCTCAACTACCCTAAACACCACCTGTTCCTCAGTTTTCAACACAGAGGCTGAAGTTATTGATCAGATGAAGATATTCGCCTCCAACGTAGCTGGGAAGTTACTTCTGCAAGGGAATAAATGTAGAAATATCTACAGAGTTAATCCACACAGCACGCAGAGCCTCAAAGTCAAATAGGGCTCCCACCGAGTTTAAAATTCATAATTGTAAACATTAATACAGTAGTCCACCTGTACACTTCTCCATCGAACCCCTCAAAGGGCAGAGAAGTCATTTAGTCTGTATTAATGATCTTTGAGATCTTTTGTTAGTTCTCACCTCCTCATTCTTCTATAAATACCTCAGTAGAAGATGAGAAACTGTTGGTTGACTACATTGCTGAGCATTGTTATGTAATTGAGCTGGAAACTTCTGATTGTAAATATTATTCACTAGCCCTTGAAGCTCTGTTTGTAATAGATAAGTTAGGCTGAATAGTGAAGATGATTGCTGAACTGAAACACTGGACTTGAAGATTGTAACTGGTTTGACATCAATAACAAGCTGTTTCTTGGGATCCTGGTCTATATTACTGGTGAAGTGCCCCTTTATTTGTTATTGTTTTTTCCTTCTATGTATGCCATTTTGTTCACTATTCTCTGATAAAGAGCAACATTTATAGAGTTAGGATTTATTGTTTATCAGTTCCCTTCTCTAACTGAAAATATTTATCTTAATGTTTTCCTCTTATTTGTTCATTCAAGAATGATTTAGTACAGTTCAAGCAGTTAGGAATGCTGGATTTCCCTCGTCCTACTGTTTGCTTTAAACATTGTTCTTGAAAGTTATTTTCCCTATTTGACTTATAAAAGTTAGACTAGAAAGTGATGGTTGGCCCTGTTTCTAGCTTCTATTCTCCAAACGTAGATTCTGAAAGTTTCCCTTGGTGTTGGTTGAAAGCAGACTAGGTTTAAAAGTACTTTATCTGATCTTAAGTTGCACTTTGTTTTCTCTTATGTGTTTTCATACTTTCTGAAGGCAATTATGTGGATTACTGGATTGTTTGTCAATTAAGCTAGTTTAATACAAACTTGCCCAAGAAGTCAATGGTTGGCCCTGCTCTTGGTTGGTTTTAAACAGTTACTTAAGAGGCTTTTTCTTTTTTGGACTGACTATAAATCCCTTGTGAAATTATTATCAGTTTCCACCCCTCCAACACTTTATTGTTTTCATTTCATCATTTTAATCTCAATGATCTTGTGACATAGATGAATTGCCCCTTGGATCACTCTTGATGTTGTTGTTCAATTAAATCCTTGATATGACTCCATAGTCCAATGGACTAAAAACCATCGTTATATCTATCTTTTAACCTGGCTGTTCTATCTGCTTGCAACTTCTGTTGGCGAAAAGTCAGGTCTCGCGGGCAAGACCCAGGTTCAAAGGGTTGTCGCCAACAAGGGGTCCGGAGTAGTCTAGGAACACGCCGACATTTTCACCCTGCTCTTGGAGCAGTGCGTCTCACCCGAGGCGTGCCGCGACCACATGCATAAGGGGATGAGATCACTGGTAAGGAATAAATCCGCAACCAAAGAAAGAAAGCACATCCATTACATATACCAAATTACTCATGCAAGATTACTTACTAAGTATTCAGACAGTTACAACTAAAATTTTAAATCTGTGTAAACACATTACAACACATGAACAAATGATTGAGACAGCAATATTTTCTTATATTATTCTCCTGGCCGTGCACATGATTACATAGCTTTTTCCCTGATGGCTCACAAGTCTGATACAGATAGATTTTAGAACAGAAAGGAAGAACATAGAAAGTAAGAACCCATAGGAAGAACAAGCATGATCCTTTCGCAGCTGCTCTGCGCGTCCTTCCTCAGGTCTTGATCCTCACGACTTCTCTCGTATCCATTCAACCTTCAACCCCCTTTTCTTTTCAGCCGGGTGATCGCCATTTATTCACCCGCTCCTCGCGACTGGCAGCTTCTCTGTGTCTTCACTTTGGCTTTTCCCAGCTTCTCTTCTGATGTCAGCGTGTTCCACTTTCTATTTTCTGCTGTGTTTCTTTCATCTGCACTTATCTCTGTTCGATCTCCAGCTATCGAGTGCTTCCGCGCCACCTTGGTAGCTCCGCAACTCCTGGTCGCTGCGGCGCGGTCGCGGTTGCCATGTGTATTTATTCCGCAACTCAAAAAGAGTCAAAGTTCAAAATGTCTTGGCCACGAATTCAAAACTTAAACAAAAACAAGGGCCCCAACAGGCCCCGACCACAATTCCTTGACTCGTCCGCGAGTCAATCACAAATAACAGTTTCTATTTCCATTCCCCCGCTGGCTTCCGTGCCCTGCTCTGCTGTTCCTTCTTCCGCCCCCTTTTCCTGCTGTGTTCTGCCACTTGCTGGTTCAAACAAGGGCCCCAACTCCGGGACCCGGCGGAGTGCTGAATCTCTAAGCTCTGTGAAGGTCACCACTGCTTGCTGCCATTCCTGCATAAGCAGGTCGGCGTCTTGAGAGATTCGGTTAGCGGCGGCTTCGTCTATGGGCATCGGGGCAGCCCTGAACAGGGTGGCGAGCTGAGTTTCGGCCTTGGCATCCAGCTGGTGCATAGCGTCAGCATGGGTGCGAAGGGGCGGACGAATCTCCCGGATGACGTGCTTGGCCGCTGCTGATTCGGCCTCAGTCTGCTGCATGTGAAGTTCCAGCTCGTCCGACTGGGCGTAGAGCTGATCCAACCTTGCAGGGTCCGTGGTCGCCTGAATGTCCCGGGTGATCTGTTGCAGCTGGGCAGCAATGGGCTGCGTCTTGACAGTTAACGCGAGTGAGAACTCTTGCAAACTACGTAGAAGGGCAGAAGCCGCGGCTGCAGTGGAATGGAGAGTTGCTTGTAGACTAACTGCCTGCGTCTGTTTGGCAGTTACCTGTCCTGAATGGTCACTGGGTGGATCTGGAAGGGTAGGCCGTGCGGCCAACGCCGCTTGTAGCTCCTGGTTCTCTCTGCAAACAATAGTGAAAACTTCCCTGAGATGGTGAGCCTGTAAAGATATACTGTCCTCCTCTATGCGAGCAGGGAGTGGGGCATGGTGAGCCCGTGCCTCCGGCCATGCCGGAGAGCTCGAATAACAATGTTGGCTCGCCTCCTGAGGTGGGTCTTCTCCCACAAAGAACTGGATTGCTCTGCCTCAAGAAGCGCTCGTGATCCGATTCCGTCGCTGCGGCACCGCCGTCGTAGTTCGTGTGAATCTCGGCTTGGCCTTGAGGGTCGCCCCCGTCGAAGGAGCAGAGACATAAACAGGTCGACGCACTGTTTCAGATTACAGCTGGGCACTCGTTTCGGCGTCTGCCTCCACAAGATACCCATGGCCGCTGCCCGGCCTGAAGTCTCTAGAGGATGGACCGACGTCTGCTGCTGCATCGAAGTGGCCATATCAGGCTCCGGCCGGTCCTGTTGCGTGGTTTGCTCTGTGGAAGGGGCGGCCGAATCAGCCCCAACTGTGGCTGGCTGGACAGATATAGTGGGAAGAGGATCCCGGGATGTGGCCACGGGGTCAACCGGTGGTACCACAGCTGCAGTACTGGAGGTGACCTCCGCCCCGTGGTCACCGCCGAAAAGTTCCTGGATCAAAGAATCTGACACAGTGGCTGAGGAATTGGATGGATTGGGGGAGGTGGCAGGTGGTCGGCTGGTGGAGGGGGCGGTAGATGGAGTGAAAGAGGTGTGAGGGAGGCGAATGTTGAGGAAATCTGCCGGATCAATCAGCGGTTCCTCCGGAATCAAAGTTGCTGTGGGCGGAGTGGCTGGTGGATCATCCTTCGTAAGATCCACCACTGGTTCTGTGGCCATAGTGCGGGCCCTCTTGGATGGAGGTGGGTCGGCGGAATCGGGTTCGGGGCCCGGTTCACCCATTGGTGTGATGAGGGGGGTGGCAGAAGTGAACAGGTTAGTGGGAATGGGGGAAATGAGGGGGGCGGTATTGGAGAGACCACGGGACCGATTAATATGAAATTCAGCAAAAGAAGGAAATATAGGGGCACCACTTGAAGCAACCTGGGTTGCCACATTGAGTCGCCGTACCTGGTCGTTGAGATGTTCGACGATGGGGACCAGCGATTCAGGCAGGTCCGGTGCGGTCCCAGCTGCATCTGGTGTTGTCTCCGCCGCAACTTGTGAAGATCCCCCTGCGCCGGTCGCGGCAGGCTGCTGTGCGGCCCTCATCCCCTCAAAATTGTAGCGGATGACCCCGTCGCGGACGTGCTGGACAACCCCCGGCCACGCAGAGACCTCCCTGTGGAAAACATTGTCATTCAACTGGAAGTGAAGGGGTGCCATATGAAAAGTGTGGTGCGGTACGCAAGTTGGCCGAATGAAAGTGTGGTTGTGGCTGACTCCAAACCACACCTGTTCACTGTATTCATCCAACAGGTGCCGGGGCACCCGTTGCTGGGAAGTGACCACATCGGTCATCATCCCATACCACACCCGGAACGCCTCTGCGTTCACCTACTTGCTGCTAGGGTCCGTAGACACCTGCCAGGGGGAATATGTCATCGCGAGCGGCTGGCTCACGGTGATCTCCGCCGGTGTCCGGATAGGAGGAAGGTGCCATTTCCACATGGAAAACGCTATGATCAAGTACCCATAGATGAAACTGGTAGTCCGCTTGTAGTTGTCTTCGCAAGCCGCGAAGAGTTCCTTCAACACAAACGAGCTCCAATTCAACCTGGCTCCCCGGACGCAATGCTCGGCAATGGAAATTGTGTCCAGAGTGCACTCTCCCTTCGTGTAGTGGCGCATGGTCTTGCTAGCGATCAGGTAGCAAGCGAACCGGATTTCTGGTACGTTTATCAAATCCATTTTGGCACCTTTACCACCCCTGCGAGTGCCATGCTTGGTGTAGAGGTCCACGTCAGCCGACTTTCGGGCGCGCTTGGAGGATGTCTGGCCCACAGTGGAGACATCTGCACCTGTTTGAGATAGCCCCGTAAGCCGATTAATGTCTGCGGCATGTATTGGAATTTCTTCATTAAGCCACAGGGACCCGTTCTGCACCTGATTGAGGAGGAACTGGGTACATTGCAGAGCTGGTCCTGTGGTTCCGAAGACGGGAAGACTACTCAAATTCATCAAAGTCGACTGTTGTAGGCCCCGGAATTCTGAACGCATCCGACTGTTGGAGCTGCTCCCGGGCATGTAATGGTGTTCCATGTATATTTGCCAATGGAGGTGAGGAAACTCAGCCGGGTCGAACAAGTTGGCGTCCATACATGGTGCATTGTCATACTTGCCGACCAGCGACTCTACACGGTGAATTCTGCTATCTAACGCTGGTTCAGGGACTGAGAGGAGAGCTCTCGGCATCTTGGCGCGCCGCTGATAGACTTGGACGATTCTTCTGTAACTTCCTTCGAGGTGCTGTGTGCTCTGATACTGCGAATGCTCCGGAGTCGCTGCAACTTCCAAATTGAACTGGTCCGTCATCCTTGTGCTGATAGCCTTCATGCAAATTGGGCCATCTGCTGGCACGCGCGGAGTTGATGAGACTCCATAACGGAAATTAATTCTTGCTATCTTTCTTGCCTGCGATAATCGTGCGATCAATCGTAGGCCTGTGTGTAATCTGACAGTTGCTGATGGCGTCATGGGGAGATGGGCGGACTCGACGGCTGAGGGAACTGCGGGTGATGGTAAATGATTATGGTATGATTACTGTCTATTAAGGGAATTTATGACCAAATCTGAGCGATCCTACGGACTGACAAAAGGACTGACGGAAATGACCTGGACTGACACTGGCACGAGGATGGATCCTACGTGAACGACACGCTGGACTGGCGCTGCGACACGCCGGACTGGCCCGCCCCGACCACAGTCGGTTGCGGTGAGGTTCCCGCAACTGACTGGTTATTTGACTGACTACATATGAACGGAAAAAACTGCCTACGCTCATCCCGGTTGAGGGAGAGTTATTCAACTACGCTACTCTACGGGTTCTCTCGGTTGTGAGAGTTATTAATGAAAAGTGATAAGTACCTACTCCTGGTAGGGTTTCAGGCGTGCGCCATTCACCCACCCAGGAAGAACTGTACCGTCCAGCTGTGCCAACCGAACGGCGCCTGAGTCGCGGATCTCGATGACAAAGTACGGTCCCAACCAGTGCATCTGGAGCTTGCCTGGAAACTTTTGGAACCGGCTGTCGTACAAAAGAACCTTGCCGCCAACTTGGAAAGCTTTAGTTTTGATGTGGCGGTCGTGCCACGCTTTCTGCCGGGCCTTCTCAACCCTTTGATGGAATTATGCGAGGAATCGAGCCTCATCCAGCTCCTGTAGCTCCTGGAGGCGTTCCCTTAGTGACGCCTCTTCTGAGAAGTGAAGGGACGTTGCGATCAAAAGGCTGGGCACGGTGAACTCGGCGGGAATCACCACTTCCCGGCCATACACCAACTGGAAAGGCGTCTGGTTGGTCAAACGTTTTACCGTGGTCCGGTAAGCCCATAATTTCGCTGGCAGCCGCTCATCCCAATCGTCTCGCTGAGCGTTGCAAATTTTAGTCAATCCCTTTTCAAGAATCTTATTGAAGGCTTCCACCGTACCATTGGCCTGCGGGTGGTATGGGCTGCTTTTATGATGTTGAACCATAAATGTGTCCAGTAGCGACTTGACCGTGGCATTAATGAAATGCGTACCCTGATCGCTGGTCAAGCTCCGTGGGCAGCCAAAGCGACTGATGATGTGTTCAAGGATGAACCGGGCAGCGGTCTCTGCCGAGCAGTCGCGTACCGCTGCTACCTCAGCCCACCGTGTGAGGTAATCCGTCGCGGTAATGATGTACCGGGCTTTGGAATGGCGAGCGATTGGTGCGATGGGGCCTCAAAATCAACAGCCCACTTCTCAAACGACCGCAACACATGCACTGGGTGTAGCGGAAGCTCGTCCCTATGCGAAGGCCTTCCCGTCCTCTGACAAACATCGCAACGTTTCACATAGGCCTTACAGTCTGCATGTACCGTCAGCCACCATAGACCAGCTTGAAGCACCTTCCTTGCGGTAGGTTTCGCACCCACGTGTCCTCCCGCAACACCGCTGTGACATTCCCACATCACTGCTTCCCGCTCGTGGTCAAGGACACACCTGCGCAACACCTCATCCAGGCCCAGTTTGTATAGCTGCCCCGCGATCAATTGATAGTCGGCAGCCCGGAAAACCAAGTGGCGTTTCTGAAGCGGGGTGTAATCCTTCGGGCATTGTCCCGTGGTCAGATACGTGGCAATGTCAGCCAGGTAATCTGGTACTGCTTCAACGCGGAAGAGGTCATCATCTGGAAGCTGATCGTCCAACGGGCCTTCATTCTCTCCCGTCTCCAACCTGGATAAGTGATCGGGACCAACATTCAACCTGCCAGGCTTGACAATCACTTCAAACGTAAACTCCTGAAAAAGTAGAAGCCATTGACAGATTCTTCCTTCCAACACAGGCTTATTGACCAGATATTTCAACGCCGAATGGTCCGTGAAAAATGTAAATTTGCCGCCAAGAAGATAGTGGCAGAACTTCTGGAGAGAGTACACCATCGCCAACGCCTCCCGCTCGGTCGTGGTGTAGTTCTTCTCCGCATTTGATAGCCGTCGGCTGGCGAAGTAGACGGGGTGGTCAACTGTTGTTTCCCCGGGTTGCGCCAATACAGCTCCAAGTGCAATTCCGGACGCATCAATGTGCACATGGAACTGCTTATCCCAGTCGGGATGAACAAGTATGGGTGCCGTCGCCAACTTCTCCTTTAATGTGTCGAGCACCTTCCTGCACTCCGCCGTCCACTCAAACGCTTCCGTCTTCCGCAACAGTTTCTCCAGAGGGGCCGTGAGTTTGGCGTAGTTGCGGATAAACCGCCTGTAGTATCCTGTGTGCCCGAGCAGTGCCCACAACTGCTTCACGGTCTCGGGGGCCTCCATGTGGACGATGACCGCGACCTTGGCAGGATCAACGCAGACCCCTTGCTTGCACACCACGTGGCCCAAGAGTGTTCCGAATGGTACTGCAAAAATACATTTCTTCAAGTTCAAGGAAATCTGCAGCTGGCGACACCAGTCGAACATAACACGCAACAGGGAGGCGTGTTTCTTCAGCAGGCTGTAAACAGTCCAGTCGTCCATATAGACTTCCAGGAACTTGTGAATGTACTCCCGGAAAGCAGCAATGACAATCCGGGAAAACACAACCGGTGCGTTCTTCAGACCAAACGGCATAACGTGGTATGCGAATGATCCCCACTCAGTGGTGAATGTCGTCTTTGCTTTGTCTTCCTCGGCGATGCGCACCTGATGGTAGCCCGGAAACCCATCGGTGAAGGAATAAGCTTCGTTTCCCGCGACATGATCGAGAACTTCGTCGCTGAAGGGAGTGGGAAACGGATCGTGGATACAAGCATTATTCAAACTCCGATAGTCTACACAGACACGGATTTCTGCTTTGTCCTTCTTGTTCTGGATGACAATGAGACTTGTTAGCCACCTATATTTTTCAATCATATAAGCTGGTGGCTAAATTTTCTTTGCGGCCTTCAAGAAACAAATTCAGGCCTAAAATTGTTGGTACTTGAAGTCTGTTGCTAAGATTCCAAACTGCTGGATTGGTTCTACATACTCCTCCTCCTTTCTGCCTCTGATGATCCATGAAAATCCTAAATCATGTTGGTTTATCCTCCTTTTCTTCCTCCCTTCCTCCTTCTCATTTTTAACTCTCCTTTCATCCATGTAAAACCCCTCAACAACCCTTTATTTCCTTTCCTCCACAATCTCATTCTCCCAGAGTCGAAACCCTCACTTTTTGACATATCTAACTTTTCTCCTTTTGGTAAAAACAAGAAACCATAGAAAACATGCTTTCATGTAAGTAAGCTTCTCACTCTCCTGCCAGTTCTCTGGCTCCATATATCCCCACGCCGGAACCACGTGCAAAACCCG